>QANT01008894.1:0-27595 GCA_003254885.1 Purshia tridentata
GCAGAGATTGATGAACCCTATAAACCCGTTTGGGGGAAAAAAAAAAAAAATCATAGAATCAACAAAATAAGAAATAACCCTAAACCATGATATTTGAAATAGGAAAAGAGAAAAATGTCAAACAAATCAACTAAAAAACCAATCCCTTTGCAGAGCAAAGTTCCTTGTCCAACCAATTACTTCAAATAAACCATTGTAAAACTCAAAACAAAACCACAGTTTATAAGACAGGGATAAACCTATTTAAAACATATAAAAACTATGAACCACCAAGAAGACTGAAAACAAATACAAAAAAGGAAAAGGCCAATAACAATAGCACTACCAATTCAATGTCCCACAATATAAAAAGGCCTAAACAGTAAGCGCAAAAAAGAGATGAACAGCTTAAAAACAGTAGTTATCTCTTCATGTTTAGCATATACACAAATCAAAACTTAATTTGCAAGCTTAAGATGAAACCAAATGATACTGAATGAAATCAAACGAAACTAAATGAAATGATGGCCAAAGCTGAGACTGACAATCACTAAAAGTGATAAAAATTTTCTAAACTCTAATTAAATTGATAATCATTGATAATTACCAAAAACCTGTTTTAGAGAATTATTTCGAGATTTTACGGAAATTCTATAATTTTTCTAAATTTATGTTATAGAGGGAAATTTATTTTCCTCTAAGATCAAGAGGTCTTTTGGGTAGCAAGTGTTCGCAATAAAAGTAGTGTTAATGTTTAGAAGACCAATGGTGCAAACCTCATATTTTTTGGAGTTCGGAAAATTATTCTATAAATTTCCAAAAAGTCTTGATTATTTTAATTTTATGAAAACACTCGAATGAAAAATTGGTAATTTGACCCCATATTAATTAGTATTAGTCAATACGCATTCATAAAAAATTTATGTGTATTTGTCTGAGTTTGAAACTATTTTTAATTAATTTCTAAAATTTGTAAAAAAAAAGTGGACAAAGTGATACACGAGAATTAGTTTTAGAGAATAATATGATACAAAATATATCTTAGAAGGTAAAATGAGACTTGATGTTAATTACTCTTAGGGGCAGACTAGTAAATAAGGCAATAATAAATAATTATATGAGTCATCACAATAAAACCAAAGCGTAGAAATTGACAACCCGTATAAACCCATTACATTAATCGATTCCTTGACTAATTAATATTGACTTATGAAATTGTAGCGAGCAGTTTGGGTGGGCCCTATATAACAATTAAGTAGACTGTTATTAGCGTGCTGTGGGTGGCGACTGAGTGACTTTGGTACTGCAACTTCAACTGCATGCCCAATTTTGAGCCACCTCCGCTGACCAAGTTCCGATGTACCGACAGCTTCCACGTGGCCTGGTCTGACCGCACGTGACCCTTGGTCTCCTAGCTATATCCTAATCCTTCTTTGATCTTCATCACTCTTCACTGTACGTATTTGTACTGTGAAAGGGAAGGAAGACGGACCCACCTCCAAAAGTCCAAGTTAATTCCAATATGAGGGCATGCCAAGCTTTACCTTCCCTTATCTTCAATTTAATTTCCCTTTGTCCTTCCATTTCTCCAAGGGTCGTTTAATAGAGCTCTACCAAATATTCTTTCGAGACAGTAGTGACACGTGTATAAGGTGATATTTATTTATACATTTTAGATCTGTTTGTTAGTACTTTTAGAATTGTCAAAAATACTTTCATATTAGTACCATACAGTACTCTAAGCAGTAAAATTTTGTACCATACTCGACTGCTTATGTATTTAAAAATTTTTATTTTGGATGAAATGATTCATTCTTTTATGATATTTTAGATGAGACGGTTTAATCAATACTTATTTAAAACTTTCATGCCTATTGACGGATTTAGAAATCATTTTTAATGGGTTCAAGATTAAAAAGTTTTCACCATCTGAGATGGCATTTGAGATTTTTAGAAAGAGCTATTTCTAACATATATGCATGGTGGATGATGCCAGATACCACTGTACATGTTAGATTAATTAATATCATTCTAATTTGTAGTATATATATATATATGCATATATTTATACCCAATGCATGTGTTGGAATCAAGTGAATCTTACCAGCTCAGAAACCTTAATTAGAGCAAATTAATTAAAAAACTATGTAGCTACGAAAGGGTACAAATCGCTGTCGCAGTCTACGAATTTTTCTTTTTATAAATGAAACAAGGCATATTTCTTCTTTTTCAACAAATTATTAATTGTTATCTTTAAGTTGCTGGAATAGTAATGATGACAAAAGCCTCATCTGACAATCAATAAGCTACCGATGGCTTTTTTGAGGGCCCCAACTCAAAGTCATAAAGTACGCAATTACCCACTCGACAACTCATCATACATTTCAAACTAGTTGTTGTTGCCTATCTTATTAAAGAGATCATATTCCTTACCGGGTTTGGTATCAACTTTAGAGATTCGGATCCTCTCTTAAGTTTCTTAATCTCTTAATTTTACTAATTTTTTAATTATAATCTTTAGTTAATGATTAGCACTTATTTATTACTATTATCACCAAATAAAAAAAATAAAAAATAAGATAATATCAAATATTCAAAACCCTCATTGATCTGCCACTTGCAAAACCCAAAATCACTTAATCAAAATATTTTTTGTTTTTTACCCCACACCACTTCATCTCCCACTTGCAAATTAAACCCTCATCTGTCAAATATGGCTGCTTAAGAAAATATCAAAAACTTGCAAAACCCAAAATCACTTAATCAAAATATTGTTTGTTTTTTACCCAGCACCACTCTCCCACTTGCAAATTAAACCCTCATCTGTCATATATGGCTGCTTAAGAAAATATCAAATATTCAAATATCTTGGAGAAATAAATTGAATTTGTGGGGAGTGCTGGAGAAGTGTGTCCTGAAATGCCCAAAAGTAATTCCTGTAATCGAAAATGGCAGAATTAGTTATGGAGAACCACATTTGAATATATGTTACTTTTTGTGTTCAAAAAGTGAAAAAAACAATTTATATTTAAATATATATTATGTAATATGTTATGTGCTTTGAAGAATAGGGTATTGATTCTGACATGATAACTTGAAAACAAATTTTTTGGATCGCATGATTAATTGACTAGTTGAATTAAATTTTTTGTAGCTCTTGGTATTTTATTAACTCAAATTCCGTTTGGTACATCTGCATAATTCTTCATTTTGATGTTGGGATTAAATTGATATAATTTTATTATGAATTGTGGTAAGAAGATTGAAAGAAAATGAATTTGAAAAAACTTAAGTAGCCAGCATATGAGGGTTTTGCAAGAGGGAGATGAAGTGGTGCATTCTAAGTAAAAACAAACATCGTTATTTTTTTTGGTCAAGGAATTAAATGGTTGGATTACACACCATTTTTTTATTTTTATTTTTTTATTTGGTGATAATAGTTATAAATAAATGTGAACCATTGGATGTTAATAAAGATACATGACACTCTATAATTAAAAGATTAATAAAGTTGGGAGATTAGTCAGCTTAAGATCTTAATTTTATAGAGAGGATCCAAATCCCAATTTTGGTACCAAGTCTTTAATTTTATCATTGAAAAGGAGAGAAGAAAGAGAAATATAATAGAGGTGAGAGAGAAGGGTTTATATTAAAAACTTGGTACCAAAACGTATGGGTACCAAGTCTTGTAGGAAATCAGTTCTCCAGCTAAAGCTAATACAACATATATGCCTTTCTCCATTGCATAATTAGGGCCTGTTTGGTTCGTGGAATTGATTTCATAGGAACTCAATTTCTATGTCTTTTCCAGGGAAAATGGAATATAAGATTACATTCCCTCGTTTGGTATTGTTGGGAAAGTAAACCACTAATTCCCTTTTTATTTCTATTCTGTTGTTTGGTTTGTGCAAGAAAAGAAAAGAAAAGAAAATTGCTATAATTTTCTAATTATACCCTGATTTATTAAACAAAAGCAATATTTATTTTAATTAATTTAATAAAATATCAAGGTTAGTTTAGTAAATATAATAAGTAATAAATGCTTTTCCAAGAGGAGGGAAACCAAAACCTAAGCTCCAAAAAGGGTTTCATTTTTCCCCCAATAAGGAAAATGATTTCCCTTGGATCAGGAAATGGTTTTTCTTCCATGTACTTACCAAACATAAGAATGTAATTAATTTCTCATTCCTTGGCCTTTAAAACTTGAACTAAACGGGCTCTTAGAGTTAATTTGCATATCTTTTATAATTACCCTGTCTAATTTAATCCTCCCTAATTCATGAGGCATCAAGCATCTCTAGTTTTTTTTAATTTTGGGAGAGGCGAGATATACAAAAGAATGCTTATATATATATAGAAACCTCAAGACTAACCAAAATCAAGCTTGTCAAATACATAATATCCTATCTAGTGTTGTGCAAAATTGGATAGATATATTAGTCTGATAATACACTTTTTTGTAGACTGTGCACAAATTATACATGTCCATATATATTTTATCAAATTTAATCACTTAAAAGGATTTAAGAAATATGAGATTTTATAAAAATTAAGGCCTCAAGATTAGTGTGTAATTCTTTATATACTAATTGATAATTTCTCAAAAAGACAATATGGAACAAAAACATGACTCTAATCTAACGCACATTTTTCAACATATAGCCTTCCAAGTTCAAACATTACTCACCTTGTCCTTGTGCTTGCCTAAGGGCCATCAATATGCATCCGCTACTAGATTGCTTACTTGCCATGTACGTTGGGAAACTAAGGTGAGCATATGATTGCTTATCAGAGATGATAGAGGACTCGTATAAAATTTTATACACTTGTTAAACGAGAGCTCTAACTATGTTCACAGTTAACTATATCCATTTATAGGTTTTGACAATCCATCGTACATAATTATTGTCTTATATATAATAGGCATGGCCCACGTGGTTAAACGTAAAAATGAATCATGCATAAGAGATAAATGAATGTATGATTAACAAGAGATTTGTCACATTTGGTAAAAATGAGTATGTTCTATACTTCACATTTGGTAAAAGATAATTTTTAGATTTTTATAACAAATGCACTTGTTGCATTTTTACATATCCATTGGCTTTTTTATTAAGAAATCTAGGCACCCATACCCAAACGAATTGACAATGGGAGAAGTAGCCTAAAATCTTATATGCTACTATGCAAGGCCTCACATTTTCGATGTAGGATCTTTCTCTCAACATGCTCTCGCACTTGTGGCGTCATTCAAGCCTAATACATAGACAATTTATACATTGGGTGACGTGGGATCATGTGTGGCCGTTTTGGCGCAACACGTGGATAGCCCGCTTTGATACCATAAAAGAATCTAAGTATTCATTCCAAAGAGACCCCATGCTAGGTGGTTATGATGCTCACCACCACTTTTTTGTGGTAAGTGAAATAGCACTCCATACCAAAATCAATTAGTAATAATAGGAGTACCTCAAACCCTTATATGTCACTATGCAATGCCTCACATTTTCGATGTAGGATCTTTTTCTCAACATTTTATAGATGCACTGACTATCAAATGTACTTGTTGTATTTTTTCAGATGCATTGGCTTTTTTTGCATAGATACACTGATTTCGCAGATATTAGCCCTTATTTAAAATTTGGCATTCAACTCAAATTATTTGGATGATTATCGAAGGCTAAGTTTTTTCTCGACTGACCGACACATACCAACTTTCGACCGATTTTGTTCTGCCATTTTATGACGCCTACATCCTTCGTCAGTAGCATAGTTGAATCACTCTGCCAAGGTGTCGACAATCGGAAGCGGTATCAAAACCCCCTTCGCGAAACACCACAACTCTGAACTGCCCTATCCAATATCACCGACCAATCACTTCCGGTAAGGAAAAGTCGGTAGCCAACACCAAACAGTTTGACGATGACTCTTTTTTGTGCATTTCACCCTCTATCGAATTAGATTCGGGATCTCTGTGTCAGCGCGGTTACCAACTTCAACTCATTCCTACTTTACGCCAATAATTTTAATTATCGGACCCTTCAATTTAACGAACACTAAATTTAAAGTGAATTCTTCGATTGGTAATAAATTGAAAATAACGTAGACTAGAGTCAACAAAATTATCATAGAGTTTAACTTTGCCTAATAAGTAAATATGACGTAATCATTAGTTGCTGGGATAGATGAATGCATTCGGAATTGTAGACGCACCATGGGGTAAGCGCGTAGCTTGAATTCTTGGAATTGCTTGGAATCGCTTGGAATTCTGCTTTTACCGCACGCTTTTCCAGAATTTCCTCCTCAAAACTCGCGTATCTTTCTCTCTTCTCAAACTCATTCATACAGTCATCTCAGAATTTCATATTCGTTTTCTTCTTCACAATCCACCCCTCAACAGTGGCATCTAATTATCTGGGAATTTTCCATGTCAAATTAATGAGCAAGTTTTCTTGCTAATTTCTCCCTTTCGATCATTAATGTAATTTCTTGTTAATTACGTTTACACTTAAAGTAAATATCACTCCGATCCCCCCCCCTTTTAGTTTATTTTTTATTGAAGATCTGATCATTTCCGGGCAGACCGTAGCAACGCGTACGAGGTAGTCCTGAGCTTTGGATTTTGACAGCTTGTTTTGGGTCTGATTGTAAAGGACGGCCGGAGCAGTAGTTACTAGTACTTGAATTTTTTTGGGGTAAGTAAAAAACTGTGCACTCAAGCTAAGCGCTAGCTGCTCTGAGTCTGAGACGACTACTTAGAAAGTTGCAAACATTTTGTAATTAATCAGATCCATCGATCTATCTGTGCAGCAGATCGAGAGAAAGGTATACGTAGTCGATCGAATTGAAGGTGGCAAATAAGTGGTGGAAGAAATAGATGTGGCTATGGCGGGGTACAATAATGAGGCAGCTGCTGCAACCCCAAGTGGTTCTCGTTACGTCCACCAGCTCTTGAGGCCCGAATTCCACATCCACAGACCACCTCTTAATTCACCATCTCTTTCTGTACATGACCACCACCACCACCAAACCACACAACCCTCTTCTGATTCCAAAGACTCCCCTCCCCTCCACCACAATAAGATGGAATCCGACACCGCCGCCACCAGTTCCGGTGGTGGAGGCAGTGGTTCTTCCATCCGCCGCCCGCGTGGCCGTCCTGCGGGCTCCAAGAACAAACCAAAGCCCCCGATCATCGTGACACGTGACAGCCCCAACGCTCTCCGCTCCCACGTGCTGGAAGTGTCAGCGGGGGCCGACATCGTTGACAGTGTGTCCAACTACGCCAGGCGGAGGGGGAGAGGAGTGTGCGTGCTGAGTGGCAGTGGCACTGTCGCCAATGTGACGCTGAGACAGCCTGCGTCGCCTTCGGGGAGTGTGGTGACTCTGCACGGGCGTTTCGAGATACTTTCGCTGTCGGGGACGGTGCTTCCGCCTCCGGCTCCGCCGGGCGCGGGAGGACTGTCGATATTCTTGTCGGGCGGGCAGGGGCAGATCGTAGGAGGAAACGTGGTGGGGCCACTGATGGCTTCAGGGCCAGTGGTTTTGATGGCTGCGTCGTTTGCAAATGCGGTGTTTGAAAGGCTACCATTAGTAGGGGATGATGAGGAGGAACAAGAGGAGGGTACTGGGGGCTTGCAAGTTCAACAACCGACGGCGTCGCAGTCTTCGGGGGTGACTGGTGGAGGAAAGCAACTTGGGGATCATCAGGGAACGGGCAGCAGCGGAGGAGGAGGAGGAGGTGTTGGGGTTTTCAATCTGGGAGGGAACTATACCTTTCCGGGTCCTGATTTGTTCGGGTGGGGCACCGCTGGAACTTCTACTCCACGCCCTGCATTTTAGACTACTAGTCTCTACTAGTACTAGTGCTACCTCATCGCCATTTCCATCATCAAGGATCGAGGAGGAGGTGATGACCATGAAGATTATGCCACATTATTCGATCATCAAGTCTTAATGGTGTACTACTACTGATCGATCGGTCAAGAAATAAGCTACAAAACAAGGATGAAGATCTTCGATCACTGAATTGGCAAGGTCAGTAACTAATTAAGTGCAAATCAATGGGGTAATACTATTTCCCATCTACTTTCTCAATCGATCTCAGCTAGTTTTATACATAAATGCTTGTTAATTACTTGTATTTATTTTGGCGATGCACATTAATTAATTTCTAGGGTTTCATTTTCAAGTTTCTGCACCAGTAAAAGTACTTCATCATCATATGTTATGTTTTTGTTTTTGATTCAATATAAAGAATGTGTTTCACCTTCTTCATTAATTATTTCTAATTAACATTGATATATAAAATATGCAGACACCAATTTATTAATCCTTTGGTTCTTTTCCTTAATTAAATACTAACTTAAATATATATATATATATGGTGGTCTGTGATGTGGTTCTTTTTTCAATTATTTATCGATATTTCTTTCTTTCTTTCTTTATTTCTTTATGGCATAAAATATATTACTGGTGGCATAAAATATATTACTGGTCGCACAATATATGTAAATTAAAAATAATATAATCTGTATATTCACAATCACAAACATCCATTAATTCATATAATTATATATATGCATATGTCATTTTCTTTTGGTGAGTTGAAGTATGTTATATATCCTATGTTTTCTTTTAGTTAAATTAACAATTAATATGCCCATATATGTATAAATTTCTTTAGTTCCTTTGTTTCTTACAAGATGGCCTGAACCCAAACTTGAGTGGCCGGCTTTTGTATTTGTTGCATTGCATGTTCTCCATCTTTTTTTGATTCCTTGACCAGAGTTTTTGCTTACCCAACAGAGCAAAAGTAATTAAGCACCTTGGAAAGCCTGTTTCACTCTTAGAGAACAAATAAAAAACAAATAAACAAAAGGAACCCTAGAAGTCTAGAACTAGTTTCGAGAAACAATGCCAGAGCTGCATCTCTATCTTATCGAACTTGCAGTTGCTGACCAAACGTTACAGCAGTAGAAATTACTAGAAAAATTGAACGTTCGTGTCAGTTACAAAACGTAGATACAGAATTGTGTTCAAGGGAGTTCAAAATTGTAATTATAGTTTGCACACCTTAAAACATGTACAAACCAGCTATGTCTCTCCAGTTTGGGGTTCTATGAGGACAAAGAGTGGAGTAGTACTTGAGTTGAGCTCATATATATATATATATATACACACACTAATAATATAATGTTTAATTAAAAAGGAACCCAATAACCCCAAAAAAAGCTGGTAATTATTATTTGTGGTTTAATTGTTGAAAGTTGATGTAAAGGGAGGTTTAAAAAATAGAAAATTGGGGAAATTCCCTTCAAAACGAATTTCTTTTCTCATACATTAATCCCTTTGACTAGTTTCCAAGTTTCCAACTCACTTACTTATATATATATATATATTTCTTAGTTAGGGTTTTTTAAAATTCAGATATTGTGATCTCTTTTATGCCCTCAATCCTTTGTCAGACATTTTTTGATTATTTGACTTTATATTAATTGTTGGTAACTAATTATGTTATTATTTCCTAAATTTTTGGTGCTTTTAATGCTCATAATTTATTGTTTGGACTTTTATTTTCATAAATTTTAAATATGAATTTTCATAAACTTTAAACAACCTACGCTAATAAAATTAGAATTATGCAATAAGTGGGAATTTACACAATTTACTTCAACGCACCTACAATAAGTAATATAATAAACCTACATACAGTTCTCTTAAACAAATAAATGACCATACAACAAAAAAGGAAAAACATTGTATAAAAAATAAAATAACTAAGGAACCCACATGAATTATTCGATAAGAACTTATGTTACCATAAATATAAGAACCTACACTTAATTAAAATACTGTAAAGAACCTACATCAAAATCATTCAATACGAAACATACATAAGAAATTTTTAATAGGGAACCTACATTTAATGAAAATACAATAGCTGTACACATGCACCACTAGGCAAAAAAAAAAAAATTATAATCATATAACATAAAACTCACATATCTCCAATAAAAATAAAAAACTCACATATTTCTTATAAAACAAACTCAACATATCTATTAAATATGAACAACCATAATTATATAGTAATTAATTTAATGATTCCCTATAGTTTAGTGCTTTGTTGGAGAGAGAATCTGAAATCAACATTAATTATATAGTTAATGACAAAACTTATAAATAATAGGAAACTAATGGATTATTGTTATCCTACGTGGGATAAGATTTTGAATATGGGCTTTACCCTTTAGCTATTAAAAAAAGAAAAAGTAATGGTGTTAATTAGACTCTATAAAAAATTAGTTTTAAAAAATACTAATTAAGAACTGGAAATATTGATTCCTACGTCCATCTCGATATGTTGACGCATCTTTTGATATATCATTTTGATTTTCTGTCATAAGCTCTAAGATATTTTTGATAAAAACATAGTGATCGAGGCCTAATTAAACTCCTTTCATATGAAATATTAATATTCTGCAAAAGTGATTAATTTACTTATATATCATGCTAATTATTCCATACTCCAAGGACCAAGAGGCCTGTAGGCTGATTGTTGTGTTTTTGGCTCACTTATGGAGGATTTTTGGACTATTGGAGAATTCTTGGGGTGTTAGGATGAAGTATATGGATCAAAATCAGAGTGAAGCTGGAGGTGAAGCTGGAGCTTAATTCTAAGAGTCAGGTTACTAAAGCTCAAGCTTCAGCTTTGTATTTTCCTATTTTGGATTGCATCCTAAGGCCTATACATAAATAAGATGTAACAAAACTTTATGTTTTACACTAAGAGAGCAATCAGTTAAATAATTAAGACCTAGAATGTGTGAGAGAGATTTAAAATCTAGAGCGTGGGAGGGAGTAAAATCTAGAGCATATAATATGACAGAGAGATTAAACCTAGAGCATGAGACAAAGTCTTGATAATTAATTAGTTGTAACTTTTTTCGAGGACACAAGCACACTCTTAAATCGTTTAAGTTCTCTATTATCTGTCTTTCTATAGTTTGTTTGTTTGTTCATTATAGTCGATTGATAACAAGGTCATGAATGAACTATATATATAGTAATTTGGTAGAACACGTTGATCCATTTCGTTGGTCATGATTTTAACTAAAATGCTAGTAGTGTTTCTTAATTAACTTTCTTAAAGTCTGATATTTATACAAGTACAAACCTAATTAGTTACTTAGGAAAACTAATTACAAAATTAAAGAATTAAAGAAATAATGTATCTCCTACTAGAACTAAGACACTTATTCTAACAAATCCAACGGGCGAAATGCCCTCTTTGTTCAACATGATCTAAAGCAATTAACAATTCATGTGCACGCAATGTACAACTTCTTCAATAGCTAGCATATATATATTGATACGCAATAATGCAAATTATAATGGTTGTCATGAATTAAATTCATGCATATTTCTTTACATATTGATCAAACAGATCGATCTATATGATCTACCGTTTCTTTCTTAGATTTTTTCAGAAAGTTTTTTAGATTGATGATTTGTTCCCCTCCCCTAGCTTCAAGCCACACAAAAGAGAGGAAGATAATGAAAAAGCAGTGGGTCTGATATTTCTTTTCTGAGCACTATATCGGAATTAATTAATTATGAAATGCAAGAATATATGGGACAGGATATATATATAAATGGAACCATATCATGTTTTTTTCTTTATTAATGAATACAATAATACTATTCTGTATAAGATGTAAACTCAATACCTAATCCTACATGATAGGGGCTGATTTGACATTCCAAGAAATAGCTTCTGTTTTGAAATTAGAGAAATTTCTATATAATGAAGTACAAAAGCATAGATGTTATCATGTTATTAGATTGTGATATATACCAAATCAACAAATATATATATATATATATATATATATCCTTGTTGTAGGGTAATTTCTCTCATTGGTTATTAATTAGTAAAATTATAGAACATTTTATAATATAATTTCATTAAATGTGTCATTCACAGGGCAATCCTAGGACGTGGAATTTTATAGGGCTAATGTTGATTTTCTTATGTGATTAGTTATTATGATTAATTACAGTTTAGTCATTCTTATGTTTCTTTTTTGGACTGAAACTTTATGGGTTCATTTTTATTTTATTTTAAATAAAGCCCTTTAACCATTGCCACATCTCTCTATTTTTTTCAATATCTCGTGCCGAGCGCTGGGAAATGGTGCACATTATAAAAAGTCCATTATTAACAGATCAACTTGTACTTGGTAAACAAGTGGAACCTTGTTGGATCCTCAATTGTGCCAAAAAATTTATTTTTTTATTTTGGTTTCTTCACCTTTGCAATTCTGATGTGCTGGCCCTTAAACCCTTTACCTAGCTTGTTGATTTTGGTAAATTATAAAACTTTAAAGAGCCAGTTTGGGTTAATAATCGAGAAAACTTTTCTGGAGATCTGAAAAACATTTCTATATGCATATCTTCTTCCGACAATAAAAAGAAAAAACTAAAAAAAGCACTTTTTTTTTCTTTTTTCTTTTTGAGTGTGTGGACTTGTAATATGGGGCTCCAAATATCTGTGGGCTGGTCCTGGTCATCCATTATATATATTACAGTCTTTGTTGAGTGAAGCAACTACGTAGTACATAGGAGGAGTAGTCTGGGTGGGATTAAACCCTTTGAAGAAGCTAGGGAAGATGTTAGAAAGCATGATCTGGTTTTTTTAATCTTCTATTAATAATTTGCATTGGATGCACAAGAGTTTCTTGCCATTTTAATGCTTCTAAAGGCCTAATGACTTCAAATCATATATGTTTGTTAAATACACTTGAATTTTCGGGACCAACCATATGCTCATGACATATGCCCTAACAAGGTCCTATTCAATGTACTGACCTTTCAATGGTTTGCTTGATCAGACATATCGTCCACCTTGTCATTCCAACTTGGTATAACACCTCGCACTTGTTGAGCCGAGCTTGGCTTAACACCAACTAGACCCAACTGATTGAACTAACGAGTCTCATCCCACACTTGGATGACTTAGATTGGTACATGTGCAGGTCGGCTAGGATGTCTCATTCTCACTGCCCTTTCAAAAGATCTGGATATATAATTCTCAGCTAAAACTCAAGTGCCTGTGATTTGACATGCACTCTATAGACATAAATGGGACATTTGGGGCTGCTAATTGGTATGAGTTTTAGAAGAATTGTAGATAATTGGTATGGTGTTATTAGTGATCTTTTAATGATAAATGCAAGCAGGGGACAAACAGTTATTAGATTTCATATATAGTAATTAATTGTTACATGAACAAATAAGTTAGTTGTAATTTAATTGTCTGTTCAAACTTTATTAATTTCTAATAAAATGAGTATATAGCCAGCTTTTGACTAAGTATATTAAACAATTTGTATGGATGAGTGTACATATTGTAGGTTTAACTTTTCCAAAACCAACATAACAGGATCTACAAAAATTGTTAATATATTAAGCACCGCGCTGATCATTTTAGAGACAAAACTTTGCAAATATTATGGTTTTAATCCATAGGTAAAAATAATAAATGGACAAAACATAGATCTTTCACTAATTTATGAAGGTCAAAGTTCATTAATAGTCAATAATATGAAAGAAAAGAAGTAATTACAACTTTAAGAAGGCAAGCATAAATTATAATTAGATACATATAAAAAAGTGGCAAAAATGAGTGAAAAAGGTTAACTCATTTGATCTATATTTATACTGATTTGATAATTATACATTTTATAAAAATTTACTATTATGCCTTACATGTGGTCTAGATCTAAATATTAAGATGAATAAATTGGCAGACTATTTAAAAATAACTAGATAGATGAAAAAATTTGAGTTTAAATTGGGTCAGTTATTATATGATTTTATAAACTTCTTTTAACATGCTTAAAACTTAATCAACATGGTACCCTATTCGAAAATGATATTATGGGCTATTTGTCAAAAAATAAATAGATGCATGTTTTTTATATTACAAATTAAAAATAATCAAACATAACCATGGTTTAAAGATATAAAACACAAAGTTACCCCCTGTTTAATTTATGATGATGTCCTAGTATGTCTGCCATTTTTCAGATGTTATGCATTTTTTGACATATTTTTCTTAGGTGGTTATAATAATTCATGAAAATGTAGACACTCTATTTGTAAAAACTTTAAGGAGAGAAAAAGAAATGTTTTATCAATTTGTTAAGGTAGGAGTTATAGACAAAGACAAACTAACTAATATGAAAATTGAAGCACTATAATGAAGCATCTATTTATCTACTAAGAACAATAAGAGAAGAATAGGTAAAGAGAGTAGTCGTTTTACCAAGGCATGAACACCAATATGCATTGTAACCACCAAATCATTATTAGAGCCAAAAATTCTAGTCCTCCACATTTTGGAAACTCATACTCTAATTTCAGATTGCCTTTATGCGGTTCCAAACTTCTGATTGGAGTTATATCCATTGTGTAAGAGACTTGAAAATATAACATATTTTCAATTAGTATAAATATAAAATGTTTACAGATTTTTGAATGTGCATAGAGAGAAGTTTAAACCTAGAACTAAATTTTGAAGAACATCTTTATACACTATGTTTTTAGTGTATTTATTTGGTATATATTTCTCCATTGTTGTCTATAATAATTTTAAGCCATTCTCTTGATGTAACTCTAGATAATGCCACATATACAATTGTCCATGAGTAAACACAAGTTGAGAAAATACAAAACCAATTGTATTCAAAGATTGTCCTTGACTCTTTGTTTATTGTCATTGCTTATCTTGTTCTAATTTGGCAATTGTCACCTTTTAAAAGCGAAAGGTCATTACTTTTCTGTTGTTGTGAGAATGATTCTAGGTATAAAGACATTATAAATAATGTTGCTTCAAGTTAATATCTTTGCTTCAATAATTGTATTAGTCAGTTGGGTGATAACCAATCTAGTTCCATTACAAATGCCTAAACATTGGTTTAAATTTCTTTAAATGATGGGCATGTCAATTTTTAAAATAAGAGCATGTGGAGGTAGACCATTGAATTCAAGCTGATTAAGGAAATTTGTGGGATAGATTATGTTAAGATTTTCTAAATTTTTGGATGATGAGCATAAATAATAAGAACTTAAATAAATTTGGGCTTCTCCTGTTAATAAATTTATGGCATAGTTATTTATCTTGTTGACGGTGGAATTCCAAGGTGCAACAATAGCTATTTCTGTTATGTAAGCATAGTTGTCAAAATGGGTACAAAAGTCTGGTATGTTGCTAAAAGTTGATTCAATTGGATTGCAGAACACTCAATAAGTAAATCTTTAGGAATTTCTGCCCAAATTGCTTCTTCATCCATTAAATCATTTATATTAGTTATTTTACCATCACCAATCTAGAGTATCCAGGCAACAAAAGCTGCAATTTTTTGTTTTCCTCATTATTTTAATCTTTCTTTGATAGTCTCATATTTTCTTTCAAACAAATTCTTTTGAAGGAAGGCCATATATAAGAACTATTAAGGGTGGTACAATTTCTTCTCTAGTTCCACCCGAAATAATTGGTAATATGTATCTAAAATCTCCTATAAAAAAAAGGCTTGCCACTAAATGGGACATGATCACTTGAATTACGTAAAATATCAAATAGTGATTTATCTAAAACTTTAAAACAGTCCTTGTGATTCATATGTACTTCATCCCAAACAATTAAGGAAGCTTTTTCAATCAATTGAGCTAGATGTGTGTGTGTGTGTATGTGTTGTTTTTTTTCCTAAATTTGACAAGTGGAAAAATCAGTTAGATTTAAAGGGATCTTAAATCTAGAGTGAGTTGTTCTGTCTCCTGGTAATAGCGCGCCATGATGCAATACCTGATGAAGTTACATCAAGAGCAATTTCCCCCCGAGACCCCTATTGATTATTGTGTGCCACAAAAAAGTATTTCCATTGCACCATGTCCATAAACAAAATACAAACCTTTGTTTTTTTCATTTATAGCAAACATAACTACACTCTTGTTCTTTGTTTAGTTGAGCAATTAAAAGAGAATGTTGAATGTCTAAATCTTGAATATCATAATTTAATTCCTCTCTCAAAAGTTTATTTATAATTTCCATCATACTTTGTTCATACAAAATGGGAAGATTATGATCTTTTAAACCGCTAGGTGATGCATTAAAAAGTTGTTCAAGTTCATATAAAAGAGAGTTCTTTAACTCAGATTCTGGTACAATGAGATTAGGCATAGAAAATGTTTTCCTAAGTTTATATAAGATGTCAAACATATTTTGCCATTGAGCATTGACAAGGAGTTTAGGATTTGCTACATCACAAAATAAAATTATCATAATAAATAATTGTTTCAATTCAGAGCATGATGCTGTTTTAACAACAGTTTGTAAAGCCTCGATCCATTCTCTATCATCACCTAACAGACCCATAGACCTACTTGCAGCTTGATATGACATGTGTTTAATGCTATTAATAGTTCTCATATCATAAAAAATCAGAGGCACCTAATGCAAATTTAAAAGTATTCTCAAGTAATATAATTCACCGGATTTAAGGTGCACATAAGCTATTTTGCCCATACATTTGTCTTTTTGTCTAGGTTTCCAAAGTTTATTTTGTGAGTTCCATACAAATTTCAAAGAAAATTCAGAATAAATTAAGTTTTGTGCCTTAGGATAAATTTTATTTGCTTTAAACCAACTAGTTAACATTGTATGCTGAACAATTTCTTGACTAACAGTTGAATGAAGTGATTGATCTTCATTGAAAACAACATTTTGCTCTAAAGACATGTTGGCAATTGTTCAACGGTAAGGTCTCTAGAATGAATAAGAAATTGAAATTATCTCTAGGCCACCTCATATGGTGATATATATCTACTAGGGCTGGGTTTTTATGCTGACTTACAGAAAAATACCGTCTTTCGAACCTTTCAGATATCGACGGTTCAATGGTTTCTTTTGCATTTTCGATTTCGGACTCCGACCAATCCATGTCGACAGTAACTGAAGTCGGAGGTGGTATTGAAATGCCCATTCAGATGGTATTCCGATATCAAAAATATATCGAGTCCTCGCCGGCTTCTTTTCTGCAAACCCAGCAACTCAGAAATATCCTCTATGAACAATACAACAACCCAGCAACCAGCACCCTAAGCAAAACCTTTTTCCCACCTTTTTCAACAAAACCCCAACCTCATCTCCCTCTTTGCCCAAAACCTTCAATACCCATTTCACTCCTGCAAACTCTCGCTCCCTCTCGGCTCCAAATCCATATGGTGTTCTATCTAATTTGGATGTGCTCATGCTATCCAAAAAAAAAAAAAAAAAAACAACAAGAAAAAAGTTTTTGTTTTTGTCAAAAAATTTGGGCCTAAATTTTATTAAAAAAAGGCTTGGGCCAAATGGTTTTTCTGGAAGTGTGTATACGTAGGCCCATTTACAAAAATGATTGTTCTTGTGTCTTCAACACATGCCTTGGTGTTTGCAATCAGATTCAACACAAGTCTTGGCTACCACTTACCAGAAAGGCAAGAAAGAGATTCAACACAAGCCTTGGTGTTGCAAGACACAAGGTCCGACCTGGCTTCCATAAAGTCGTCCTTTCTCTTCTTTCCACTTCACAATCTCATCTTCTCTCTCTATTTCTCTCACCATAGAACTCTGATCTTGATTCTAAAATTTGGGTTTTCTTCAAAAAATTTAATTGCTCTGTTTGTGTGTTGTGTGTTCTCTGAGTTTGGAGATCCATGAATTGAAAGCTCAATCCTTTCAAGGTGGAGCAGGAGCAAAGCAAGCACAAGCAGAAGCAAGCATGTTTCTAGAGGAGAAGAGGAGAAGGAAGACGGTAGGACCAATACCGCTCTGACACCGTTCTCATCGACCGATACCGAAATGTACAATTATCGACCTCCGTCGGTACGGAATTGGAGCTGAAAAAGTTATTCTGACCTTTATCGATTGGTAGTCGGCATTGGTGTTTCAGTATGGTTACTATACCGAACCCGCCCTCATATCTACTGTTAAGATAAGTTAGTATTTCATCTTTAGGTTTGTCTTCAATTATCATTCTAGCTCTATCTAAACCATTGTTAATGTATTTAAAAGGATACTTTATAAGCATTGATTGAGAACATGATTCAACATTTATATGAGCATTATACCTCAATAATAGGTTTGAATTATAAAGCATAACAAAGCTGTTATCAACTTTAATTCTTTCTTTAGCACCAATTTATTAGGATTGTCACAACGCCTATATGTAGGAAAACGATCTTTTTCAAAGACTGTTTCGCTCTTATATTGTTTGGTACTGTTTCGCTCTTATATTGTTTGGGAAGTATTTATAACATTTGCCTCCTCGCATGGAAGGAGAATTAGGATTTAAATGGCTGCAAGCACCATGAATCATGAATTGATTTACAACATTATAGAGTTTTGGGTCTATAGTTATATTTGACAATTTAGCTGAAATTATAGAATCAATATCTACTACAGAAAATTATTTGTAATTTTGTTTCAGCCAAGCAAGAAGATGGCAATGAGGCAATCCTCTCTTTTGGAATTCAATTGTGCTAACTTCTGTTTATATTATGAACAGAAAAAAGAACTTAGTAACTTGCTTTTTTATAAAAAAAAGAAGAAAGTTATCAAAGGAAAAAAACTCTTTTTAAGGAAACTAACCTGCTGCAGTCTCCACAAAAGGCTTTCCTGACTTTATATAACTAATCATATCATTGTGTTTGACTTTGAATATTCTAGAAATTTTATCAGGTCTATCTTTTGGCTTATGAACAGGTTTTCTATGAAGTTGTCTACCAATTTCTAGCCATTTGACATTGCAAGTGCAAGTAATAAACAGATCAGGGTTGTCATAATGCCTACAAATTGCCATAGAATCTTGGTAATTGTTAATCATATATCTAGCACTTCCAATGTATAAGGATGGTAACATAATTCTCTGTCCTAGATCATTATCATTTGTATCACCCTTTGAAAATGCATCATAAATGCCCTTATAAACTTCACTCCTGAATTTTTATTTTTATTTGCAAATGTTAGCATGTATATAATTAGCTTTAATTAGCTGTAATTAGCTGTGTAATAGTTGACTAGGTTATTCTTTCCTTTCTTGCTTTCCTAGCCTAATTAGGAACTCTTGTAAATCTATATAAACACCTCAATATGAGAAGAATAGAATAATTCAGTTCTCTAAATCTGCATGGTATCAGAGCCCTAGAGATCTAGGGTTTATTTTCTCTAAGAAAAATTTTCCGCTGTTACAGTGCCGCCTCCGCTACAGTGACGCAGCCGCTACAGTGCCTCCGCTGCTACAGTAACCCCCAAAAAAAAAAAATCTTTCTCTTCTATTCCTCTCTCATAGCTAAGTGGCTGTGCTACCTCTACCAAACACTATCCCCTAAACTTTTTTTCTACTCCTAAAATCTATTTCTCTACTGTCATCATGGGCGAAAAAAGCGACAATGAACTTAGTGTTAAATCTGACCCTTCACCTCTCATTATTCAACATGAATCTTCCTCTCAAATTGGAATCAAGCTTGATGGTTCCAATTACCGATTGTGGTCGAAGGTGCTAGAGATGCATATTGCTGCCCGTGAGAAATATGGTTATATTTCTGGGGATTCTCCTAAACCACAGAATGGGGATCCGAGGCTTGGCAAGTGGAAGGCTGAAAATGCTTTGGTGAAATCCTGGCTAATCAATTTTATGACTCCAAATCTCATGGTCAACTTCATTCAACTCGACACTGCAAAGGACGTGTGGGATACTGTCTCCAAGACTTTTCATGATGGATCCGATGCCTCACAGGTTTATGAGTTAATGAAGAAGGCTTTCCAAATGCGTCAAAATGGACGTCCACTCGCTACATATTACACCGAACTCAATGCTGTATTCATGGAGCTTGATTATCGTCATCCCAATAACATGACAGATCCTGATGATGTTGCTGCATTGAAAACACGTACCTCTGAAGAACGTGTCTACATGTTCCTAGCCGGACTTGATTCTAACTTGGATCAAGTTAGAAGTCGTGTTCTTTCGACTACTCTACTTCCAGGTCTAGAGGAAACCTACTCTATTGTCCGTCGAGAGGCTCAACGTCAACTTACTATGACAGTTGATGCTCCGCAGGAGGCCTCTGCATTAGTGACTAAAAAACCCCAGTTTCAGCCAACTCCTACTTCTACAACGAGTGGTTCTCAGGCTCCATCAGCCAATACTCCTGCTTCTTCCGGTTATGGAATCCGATGTTCTCATTGTGGTCGGACTAATCATGTTCGAGAGAATTGTTGGAAGATTAATGGCTATCCTGAGTGGTTTAAGTTGAAGAATGCTCAACGGAAGAGCACCCAGACCTCCCACGCAAACTCTGCCTCTACTGTGCTACTGTCTTCATCTTCGGTAGCCTCTGCCTCTCAGGTTTCTCTGGCTGATTCTTTTATTCCCTCTACCATCACAGGTAACTTTGGATTTGCCTTAACTTCTACTTCTACTTCTAACAAGCCTTGGATCATTGATTCTGGGGCTTCTGATCACATGACTGGTGATTCTTCTCAGTTAGTTTCTTTTACTACACCTTGTCGTACTGCTGTTAGGGTTGCTAATGGAGCCTCTATCCCTGTACAAGGGGCTGGTTCTCTCCCTTTAACCTCTACATTGTCTCTGTCTTCAGTTTTACATGTTCCAAGTCTATCCAATAATTTACTCTCTATCAGTCAACTCACAAGAAATCTAAATTGCTTTGTCACTTTTTTCTCTACCCATTGTGTATTTCAGGATCTTCTCACGAAGACGACGATTGGAATTGGTAAAGAGAGAGGGGGTCTGTATTACTTGGAGAAGGCTGAGCCTTTTACATCTGGCAAAGTGTGTCAAGTAGTAAGGGATCAAATCCAAGCCCAAGAGGAAATCATGTTATGGCATCGCAGATTAGGACATCCATCATTTTCTTATTTAGAGCGCTTATTGCCCAAGTTATTTTCAAACGTTTCTGTTTCCAAGTTAATATGTGAACATTGCATTTTTTCAAAAAGTCATCGTGTTTCTTTTAATCCAAGTTTTAATAAAAGTGATGTTCCTTT
The DNA here is from genome assembly GCA_003254885.1 of Purshia tridentata. NCBI lineage: Eukaryota > Viridiplantae > Streptophyta > Magnoliopsida > Rosales > Rosaceae > Purshia > Purshia tridentata. The sequence goes on from QANT01008894.1 coordinate 21,095, forward strand.
CTCTCTTATTCATACTGATGTTTGGGGTCCATTCTCAACTTCTACTTCTACTGGTGCTAGATGGTTTGTCTCTTTTATTGATGATTGCACTCGTGTGTGTTGGATTTATTTGATGAAATCTAAAAGTGAAGTCAGCTGTATTATTCCTAAATTTTATAATTTAATTTTCACTCAATTTCATTCTACTATTCAAGTTCTGCGGTCTGATAATGGTCGTGAGTATCTTAACCATTCTTTAATTGAGTTTTTCGAGCAACATGGCATCATCCACCAAACCACCACTGCATATACTCCACAACAGAACGATATAGCGGAGCGTAAGAATCGCCATCTCCTTGAGGTGGCACGATCCTTATGCTTTACTATGCGTGTTCCTAAACGGTTTTGGGGAGATGCTGTCATGACTGTTGCCTTTCTAATTAACCGCATGCCTTCTCGTGTTCTAAATTTTCAAACTCCACTTAGCATGTTATCTACCTTTCATTCTATCCCCTCACTTCTCACCATTCCTCCTAAGGTTTTTGGGTGTGTTTGTTATGTGCACATTCATGCCCTTCACTGGGATAAATTGGATCCTCGTGCCCGTAAATGTGTGTTTCTTGGTTATTCCTCCACTCAAAAAGGGTACAAATGTTTTCATCCACCTTCTGGAAAATTTTTTGTGTCGATGGATGTTGAGTTTTGTGAACAGGAGGCTTATTTCTCAGGGGGAGTTTCTACTTCTCCTCTTCCAAGGGAGATTAAGAGTGAGGAGGAAGATAAGTTGTGGTCTGAGCAAGAGGGTGAGTTGTGGTCTAAGCGAGAGGGGGAGTTGTCGACCGAAAGAGAGGGGGAGTTATCGATTGATCCTATTCCTACTATTCCTCTTCCGGATTTGAAAACTTATCAGAGACGAAAGAAGGTATTAAGTGACTCACAAAGAGAGTTCGCCCCTTTTGATACCAATGTCCAATCGCCGGCTCGTGAGAATGACTATGAGGTACTAGTGTCTTCTCCTCCTTCATTTGATCCTAATGTCTCTTGTGAATCTAATCCTTCTGTTTCAGAGTCTCTTCCCTTGATCCCACATAGTGAGGGCCAAGGGCAGAGATATCCTACACGTGAACGTCATCCCCCTGATAGGTATGGTTTCTCTTCAAATAACAATGTTGAGTATCCCATATCTAACTATGTGTCTTATCATTGCCTATCTAAGTCACATCTAGCTTTTGCAAACCATTTGTCCTCTGTGCTTATTCCTAACAATATTCAGGAAGCTCTTAGCAATCCAAAGTGGAAAACTGCTATGGTAGAAGAGATGAAAGCTCTCCAGAGAAACTCCACTTGGGACATGGTTGAGCTACCTAAAGACAAGAAGGTAGTAGGGTGTAAGTGGGTGTTTACAGTAAAGCATAAGTCAGATGGCTCTATTGAAAGGTACAAGGCTCGGCTTGTAGCTAAAGGATATACTCAAACTTATGGCGTTGACTATCAGAAGACCTTTGCTCCAGTGGCTAAGATGAATACAATAAGAGTTGTCCTATCCTTAGCTGTGAACTTGGATTGGCCGTTACAACAATTTGACGTGAAAAATACATTCCTACATGGAGACCTAGAAGAAGAGGTTTACATGGATTCTCCTCCAGGATTTATTACTGAAGTTGGAAAGGTGTGTAAGCTAAAGAAGGCCTTATATGGCCTCAAACAGTCACCTAGAGCATGGTTTGGTCGATTCAGTCACTCTATGAAGGAATATGGCTTTAGACAGTGTCAGGCTGATCATACTCTATTTATCAAACGTAATGGTGATAAGATAACTATGCTAATTGTTTATGTGGATGACATGGTGGTTATAGGATGATGAAGGAGAAATAAAAAGACTACAAAGTTATCTAGCTACAAAATTTGAGATGAAGGATCTGGGGTCTCTCAAGTATTTTTTGGGAATTGAAGTTGCTCGTTCCAAGAAAGGCATCTTCCTGTCGCAGTGCAAATATGTCTTAGACCTATTAACCGAAACTGGAATGTCAGCTTGTGAGCCTATTGATACTCCAATGGAGGTAAATCATGGGTTAGCAATTTGTCCTGATCAGGTTCCAACTAAGAAAGAGAGGTACCAAAGATTAGTTGGGAGATTGATATATCTTGCTTATACACAACCTGACTTGTCTTATGTTGTAGGTGTAGTGAGCCAATTTATGCATAATCCAAGTGAAACACATAAGGATGCAGTAGATCAGATTCTCAAATATCTAAAGTCTGCTCCTGGCAAGGGAATATTATTTTCAAAGCATGGGCATCTAGATGTGGAAGGTTACACCGACTCTGATTTTGCAGGCACAAAGGTTGATAGAAAATCTACATCAGGTTATGTGTCGTTTGTTGGCGGTAATCTTGTGACTTGGAGAAGTAAAAAGTAAGAGGTTGTATCAAGATCTAGTGCTGAGGCAGAATATAGAGCACTTGGTTATGCAATCTGTGAGTTAATTTGGCTGAAAATACTAATGAAAGAGCTGGGGTTTGCATCTAAAAAACCGATGATTTTGTATTGTGATAATAAGGCAGCAATAGAAATTGCACATAACCCGGTTCAACATGATCGAACCAAGCATATAGAGATGGATAGGCACTTTATCAGTGATAAGCTAGTGAGTGGTGTCATTCAATTGCTTTATGTGAAAAGTGAAGACCAACTAACTGATGTGATGACTCATGTTGTGTCTAACAAGCGTTTTTATTCTTCGTTAGACAAGTTGGGCATGTGTGATATCTATGCACTAACTTGAGCGGGAGTGTTAGCATGTATATAATTAGCTTTAATTAGCTGTAATTAGCTGTGTAATAGTTGACTAGGTTGTTCTTTTCTTTCTTGCTTTCCTAGCCTAATTAGAAACTCTTGTAAATCTATATAAACACCTCAATATGAGAAGAATAGAACAATTCAGTTTTCTAAATCTGCATGGTCATATGATATGCTTCTATTGCTTGAATGGTTGTATGATATAACCCAGTGGAGAAAGCAGGCAATTTTTCAAAGACAAGCTTTTTGCGTGAATCAATAGAAGTGATATTCAAGAATTCAATATTCTCTTCATTTATAGTTTCAAGATGATACCCATTACGACGGATATCATTAAAACTGAGTAGGTTTCTTTTTGATTTGCAGGAATATAACGCATCAGCAATTTGAAACTTTGTTCCTTTAGGCAATATCAATGTAGCTTTGCCATAACCATCAATTAGGGTTATAGACCCTAAGATTGTATTTACATTAGCTTTTGCTAATGTCAAAGTTGAGAAGTATTTCTTATTTCAAAGTATGGTATGCGTCGTTCCACTGTCTATCAGACAATCATCTTCATTATTGGACAAGTTATTTAAATTCGCCATGCCTTTATTTAATAAAGAAATAAACATAATAAGTAAGAATTCTTGAAAAATCTAAAGAAAATTTATTAAATGCAAAATATAACCAAAATAGTTCAATTATTTAAAGGAAGCAAATCCTAAAGCCAACTAAAATAAGATAAATATAAATCCATCTCAAAATATAAACTACAACATAAAATTTGAATTAAAAACTTAATCAGTAGCAATAACTCCTCCTCCAATAAGGTGATCAATCCTTCCATTAGGGTCTTCAAAGAAATCTAACATGTCCAAGTGGGATACATCCACTGGTCCATCATAGTCAGCAAAATTTGTCTTTTTTTCTTTTCCTTTTGCCTGTGATGCCATATAAAGATCAGCAAGATATTTGGCAGTGCGGCAATCACGCACCCAATGTCCCTTTATTCCACACTGATCACAGATATCATCATTCTTATTCGAGGTCCAATTAGATGATCCTCGACCTCTGTCTTGTCTATCACCATTGTTATTCCTTTGACGGTGAGACGGTGCAGATCGGTTATTGGAGGAACGATTATAACCATCACGATTCCTTGTGTTATTTCGGTTATGACCACGATCATCATAATCTTGATTACGGTTTTGCCTATTATTATGTCCACGATTACTTGCATGAGCAATTGCATGATTGGTTTCAAGAATGGGGTTAGAAATAGTATTTGCGTCAAGAATCAAATTAGAGCCAGTTGGGTGAGACTGATGATTTTTCAGCAGTAGTTCATTATTTTGTTCGGCCACTAGGAGACATGCAATCAGTTCAGAACATTTTTGGAACCTGCGCCCACGATATTGTTGTTGAGGACCACATTAGAAGCATGAAATGTTGAAAATTTTTTCTCCAACATGTCGTCTTCAATCACTCTATCCCCACATAATCTTAATTGGGAATGGTTTTGAACATTGTTGAATTGTACTCATTGACTGATTTGAAATCTTGCAATCGTAGGTGCATCCAATCATGGCGTGCCTTTAGAAGGATGACAGTCTTTTGATGGTCATATCTTTCCTTCAAGTTGGTCCAAAGGACAAAAGGATCTTCCTCAATGAGGTATTCATTTTTCAGCCCTTTGTCAAGATGGTGGCGAAGGAAGATCATAGCTTTTGCACGATCTTGCAAAGATGCTTCATTATTTTCTTGGATTGTATCTCCAAGGCCCTTAGAGGTGAGGTGGATTTTGGCATCAAGGATCCATGAGAGGTAGTTATTGCCAGTGACATCAAGAGCCACGAATTCAAGCTTTGTGATATTCGACATTGTTTTGAACACTAGAAAACAAAATAATAGTGTATTAGGATTCAATAAGCACACGAATTCAAGCTTTGTGATATTCGACATTGTTTCAAACACTACAAAACAAAATAATAGTGTATTAGGATTCAATAAGCTTAATTTAAGCTTTNTTAAGCTTTGAAATATGCAATTTCATAAGAACTTTTAGTTCCAAAATAAAATAAAAAGAAGGAACAACAAGTCCTTGATTGCATAGGAGGCACCTTTGGCACTCATTAAAGATTGAGGAACTTCAGACCTCTCAATCGATTTTAGGATCAAGGAATTAAAGGTTCCGATCATTGGTGATAATCATCAATCACTTAACTAAACATTTTATCGGCATAAAATAAGAAATCGAAATTAAAATAAATAAGTAATCAACTTAATATGAATATTCATATATGGCATAAACAAACGTTCTAGGCCTATAGCAAAAAAATATCCGAAAAGTAAATAAATAATATTCATATACAAAAGCAATTAATATAAAAGGAATTTAATATAGGAAGTTTGCCATAAAAAAATTGGAAAGTAAAAGTCAATTTAATGATATTGGATGATCATTAACATTGCCTTCAATTGAAATTATGGCTGTTTCTCATCCGATCAAATGTACGAGTGTATTGAGTAATACAGTATAAATAAGAATAACAAATATTGGCATATGCATATGGACGTAAGACAAAAAGAAATAAAAGCAAATATAACACAAAATTGGAGAAGTAAAAGCAATAAATGAAGAAGAATTAAGGAGCAATGTGGCCGGGTTGTAAACAAAAGTAGGATTGCCGAATGAAAAATTAATAGGAAGGAAAATATACTCAGAGCAATAGTCGTGTTGATAACGTGTTATAAAATAATAGAATTGAGAGAGCAGTAATTCTAAACTGAGGGGCAAAATTCCCTTCCCATTGGTCCTTTATTTATAGGCTTCAAAAGTGACTCAAGATGAGCATGTGAGTCTTCCCTAATTTACAAGGACTAGACTTCTACTTAATATCAAATACATTTAGATAACTAGATACATTTTGGACATCCATCGATTAATTATTCATAACATAATGTATATTGTTTTAGACTTTAGTATAAGGTTTTTAATTAAATTAGTTTGGGTTCTTGTTTTATGTTAAATGCAAGGAGTGTAATTTTGATAATTTCAATGAAATTTCGCTGAAATTATTGTTTTTTAAGGGGTCCGATACGAAACCATCGAGTTACCCAGTTTTTGGCAAAATTTCGATAATTAATTTCGGCGAAATTTCGGTCGAAATTTAAAACTCCTTAACAGTTAAAAAGGGCAAAAAATTGCAATAAGGGACGAAGTTTCGACGAAATTTCGATATTTTCGTCAACAAACCCAGCTGCCCAGTTTCATTTTCGGCAAAATTCTCTCTCTCTCTCTCCTCCAGATCTCTCACCTTGCGACGCCGACAACTTGCCCAGCCACCACGAACGTTCGTCCTTGGCCAGAAACACCCGAAACCACTAGTGGATCGATCGATTCTTGTGAAGAACACGCGCATAGTGAGTCAACTCACCTCACCATCACCACCACCAGCCGCCGTAAAGAAAACCCGATCCCCACCACCTCCGGCCACCAATCTTCGAAATTTTTGGTGAGTTTTCCTCCTCTAATCATGGGCTTCCATTCCCCTAAACTTTTGTTTGGAAATTTGTTGGTTTGTGTGATGGATTCATAGTTCAAAGTTGAGGAGGGTTTCACAATTTTGAATTTTTATATTTTATTAAGTGAAAATATTGAATAAATAATAAATCATAGATCATTCATGAATCATACAATGAAAATTGTATATTTTGTATATTTGATTATTTGTATA
>QANT01008895.1:0-12221 GCA_003254885.1 Purshia tridentata
GTTGTTATTAATTAATTTGTACATAGTGAAAGGTGGCAAACCTGAACCCACTCCCATATCCAAATTCCAAATGGTTTTATGATGTTATTAACGAGTGAGCAGGTGGTTATGCATGCGTGTTAAGGGGGTTTAGGGTTGTTTCGCTGAGCCTAGCTTGAGGAAGCCAGAAGAATAAAATAAGCACATATATATAATATATATATATATATAGCATATGCTAATCACTAAATACTCACTATATAATTCTACATTACCTATAGATACAGTCTATACAGAGTATGATTCGAGACTAGAGAGAAAGTTGAGTCATGACTCGTGAGTCAGTGAATTCGTCAATAACTGATGTTTTAGAATCGGATCACTTTCATTGCTTATGTCACCAACAAATTCCTAGATTATTGTGATTATGTTTGGATCAAATGTTTTTATTCTCTTCGCTCCATTTCCATTTGCTAATTAATGTTCAAATCTCCTAATTGAGGCAGCCCTCCTTGTTTTTTTTATAATTAATATTTTTATTAATAAGCTTATGAAATTAATGATGAAAAGTAGTAAAAGTTTATACTAAGTAGGAAAGGATCATAGATGGACGGCCGAATCAGAGTTGAGAAACGTGATCAAAACCATAGCACTAGAATATAAACTAATTCTCCACAAGCTTATGTCTCCTATAAAGCAATTCTTTGTGTGGAGACACTCCTACCATTTTTATATAAGCTAGCAACACTGGATTTTATAAAAGTTGCACAACACATAACGATGAGTACTAGGAATATGTTGGAGTTGTGTGTTTCACACTTAATATAATTTATGAATGTCGTAGATGATGTTGGTCAAATTTAGAAAGGTGACTCAACGGTCTACGATCCATAAGTTGATGATTCATTATTAATAATTTCAAAACATTTTGAGATAAAGTTTCATACTTAGTGAATTCATGAAACTCTTCCTCATTTTTTATTAGATACGTAAGGTGAAGACAATATTAATACTAGATCAGATTCAGAAGTGGACCTATGCTGGTCCATTGCCGAACAATATGATTTTGGATGTATGGACCATGATTATTTTGTCTCAATCAAAAATAAAATAAATAAATAAAAACACAAGTTGAGAGCTAGATTAGTCATTTCAAAGTCTGGCCCAGGTTGAGGCCCATGTTTGTAGTTTTCCCAAAGGCTAATTACTCCAAGCCCATATGACACTTGCTTTATAGCCCACGAATATAACACCTGCTTTTTAGTTAAGGAACAACCGCCAACGAATAACGGTAACGTCTTCTTCTTCTTTCGTCGTAACTCCTATAATCCTAATTGTATTCTGGCACTTTCTTTGATTCTCTCTATGCTTAATATAAGCTCATGGATTTATTTTTCAATTTTTTTTACCATATTATTTTTAAATACCTTTTAAAGTTAAGAATATTTCGACCCAAAACCACACTTTTACTTTGCATTATAATCACTTCAAATTGTGCCTGTAACTTGTTTGAAAAAATGCCTATGACGTAGTGCTGAGTCAACGTAAAATGAGTGTGTGATTTGTTTGAAAATAATCTAGGAATGGACGTGGCACATTGCTACTTAGACGGCAATGCTGATGCTGTGGACTTTTGTCCGCACGACTCGTACCGCCATGTTCTGGCAGCTTCAACGTACACATTACAAGAGGGAGATCAGCCGAGCCGGGCCGGAAGCATATCGCTTTTTAACGTTGATGCTGACATTGGTCGCCTTGATTTGCTTCACCGCATTGACACCGCGGGAATATTTGATATAAAGTGGAACCCAGTTGGAGGATGTGTGAGTTCGAGTCCTCTGCTTGCTCAAGCTGACGCTGATGGTTACTTGAGAATTCACAGTCTAGGGTGCTCTTCAGATGAAGCACAAGGTATGATATAGCATAATGGCTATGTCCAATAGTTTACATTTAACCCATTTTTAGAGCCAAAAATTTTATGTGCTTGTTAAGTAGTGGCAATGAAGGTGGCTGTTCTTCTCTTTTTAAGTGTTAATCTGAATTTTGGCGCAGGTTTTTCTTTGAGAGAGATAACTGATGAAAAAATCAGTTTTTCCATGTGCCTTTGCCTGGACTGGAACCCTTCAGCCACATCTATCACTGTAGGGCTTTCGGATGGTTCTGCCTCGATAGTTTCTATAGTGGAATCCAAGCTTGAGACGCAAGAAATATGGAAAGCGCATGATTTTGAGGTTTGGGCATCTTCTTTTGATATCCACCAGCCCCAGTTGGTATACACTGGTTCGGATGACTGCAAATTCTGTTGTTGGGATTTGCGAGATGGTCCTTCCAAGTTGGCATTTCAGAATACCAAGATTCATAAAATGGGAGTCTGTTGCATAGCGAAGACCCCCAATGACCCCAATACCGTGCTTACTGGTAGCTACGATGAGTACCTAAGGGTATGGGATGTAAGATCAATATCAAAACCGGTTAATGAAACCTCAATTTGTTTAGGAGGAGGAGTCTGGAGAATCAAGTACCATCCCTTTGTAACCGGTCTAGTCCTGGCAGCTTGTATGCACAATGGGTTTTCAATTGTCAAGATTAATGGGGATAAAACTGAAGTCATTGAAACATACAGAAAGCATGAGTCACTTGCATATGGAGCTGACTGGCACTCATTCAATGAAGGCAAAAGGAGGAGCACTGTAGTTTCTACCTGCTCATTTTATGACAAGCTTCTTCGCATATGGATGCCAGAAAGTGATTTGCAGGACTTTGTGATTTGAGTACATCTTTTTAGTTGAGTTGGGAATGATCCAATGGTGTCACTTTTGGGGATTCTACATTGCCACCTTCATAGGAATGCATTAGTCATGGAACCTATTTTTTATTTTAATTGATATAAGAAATCAAGTTCTGTGTATTGCTAAAATTAAACAATGAACATGGTTACTACTTTCTGAACAAAAGCTCAGACAGCAACCCATGAAACAGGGTCTGCTTTTGCTACTGCGATTATTTTTTAAGTGGAGTACCATTAATCATGACAGCTATCTCGTCTTTTTTTTGTATTGATCACTTCAAAGTAATTCAAGTTCTGGCTATGTTAAGATTAAACAATTCACATATTTACTATTTGCTAAGCTCATACAGAAACCCATTAAACAGGGTCCTGCTTTGGCTACTGAGACTATTTCTAGTGGAAGGGCACTTTAACTGTCTCCATATGTATAGCTTGAGCCTTGAACCAATTTAACAATTCCAAGAAAATTCTTGAGAAATAGATGCACTGTGAGGTTTGCCTTTTCATATTTTATTGATGTCTCATTTTTCTTTGAATGCATGTCTGGTAGACACGGCAAAAGGGCTTAATACTTTGGGCTTCACCTGGACATAACCCAACTTCTCAATACAATGCCTAATGATATTATAGAGTTCAGGCTTGCTGAATCATGCCGTTGAGCATTTGAGACACCTTTCAATGCAATCAAGATACTGCACTAGTCTGGTACTTAATCTCCAATTTTGTTCAGCCCATTTTTACTCATAGTTACAGCAAGCCAACAGAAATGGATTTGCTGCACATGTGAAGGCCATGCTTGTGTACAGATTGCTCCTGGTACATAGCTTGAAGAATTATTGTTTCATTTTGTCTCCTTTTATTTTTGTCTATTTTGATCATTTTCCTGTTCTAGTAGCAGTGTAATGCGAGAGAGAGAGATAATGTTTTTGAGGTGGAGTTTCCAAGACCCTATCTCATAGTAAGCATCAATAAGTGTCACCATGGTTCACAATTTGACAATCATTTTCGATCGCCAATTTTTGTCTTTGCTATTTTCTTCCAAGGCATATGTGGAGCTTAAAGTAAACCGCAATAAGACAGAATTACTCACTCTGTTTATTAAATTCCTTTCAGGTTTACAATTACTGATGGTCCCAATAGCAAGCTGTACACTCGTCCTTTTAAAAACTGCAGTGGAAAACATCAGAGAACTAAATAAACTACAATCAATTCTTCAATAGGCATGGTCTACAAAATACAAATTATCATAATGATGGTCTTTGGCTTATTCATCTTTTGAGGATCACATGATGAATAAGATTTAGCATTATATTCCACTGCTTTCTTGCCAACCAAATGATTGTTTTGTGAACCAGAACAAAAATTTTATAGAAAATTCTATAATATGCAAATACATTTTTAACCGTTTAATTTTACGGGTTTACCAAATACAATTCTAACGGTTTAATTTTATGAGATTACTCTTTTCTTACTAAGCTATAGATGTTCTTACTATTATAATTTTTTTTGTATTCCCTACGGTGTTTGTGCAATAGGCAAACTCAAATTCTTTTATCCTTCTGCTAGTGGCTGCAGAAATAACATGCCTAATGCTTCCAACTCAATCCAAACTCTTCCCACTCTCTTAAAAACAATATGAAAACTGTTCAAACCAGATTGAAATGTGGGAAATCATCAGTTATTAAGAAAACTGTGTTGGACAGGGAGGTAAATCTTACTTGACTAAATTTATATTAGATGGTCAAGTGGGGTCGTTGGATCGGATCTGCTCTCACAGTTTATGAAATCCTAGCCATTTGTAGCAAAATAAAATATGAACCAATACAATTTATAAAGTTCTGAGAAGCAAAACTGCCAAAACATGGGTCTGTGTCCTTGGAAGCCGTCCATGCACGTGGAAATGTTTTTTTCCCCCAAATTTCGAAACAGCAAAAACTACTGATTTTCTCCCAATATGCTTTGCTTTTCATGTCTTGCTTAATTGTATTGGATATTTTTTTGTTACCTGTTTCATGATGTGTAATCTTATTTAACTAAAGCAATATCATTGTTTAGGAGCTCATCCACCTTAAAAATTTCATATCCTATATTTTGATTTCTCTCTGTGTCTCTCTCTCTCTTATCTCTCTTTAATTTCTACCAGAAAAAACAGTTGTACTGCTATGCCAGTCTCAGCTCTCTAGTGCACTCTGCTTTATCTGAAACTTCATCAACCACTAATATATATTTTATCTAATCTCTCTCTCTCTCTCTCACTCACAGACACACAAATATATTTTCACCACTATTATGATGTGGTGCCCTGTTCTCATTGTTCAAAACTCTTTAGGCAAACCCCAGCAATGTCTCTGTTTTTCTTGTAGATGTCAGACTCCAGACTTCTCGTACTGAATTATTGAGGCTTCATCTGAAATGGGTTTGCTTAAAATTTCATGTCTGGTTTTGTTTCTTTGGGTTTTTCCACTTTTGAGTTTAAAAGTACACTCTGATGGTTCAGAGGTCTCTGTTAAGTTCTTGAAGGCTCCTCATGCAATCTCTCATCTCAACTCAGCCACATTTGCGTTTGAAGCTTTGCTTGGTGGGAATTCAAGCACCTGCACAAATTGTAGCTTCAGTTGCAAGGTAAGCTAAACTCTACCATTTCTTGAAGCTAGTTTTACTTTACTTCTGAATTTGGGTGCCTTCTCTCTCTCTCTTTCTCTCTCTATTGGAGTTCTTTTCATTCTTTTACCATAGTTGAAGACTTCGTCTATGTTTTATGATTCAGCTGGATAATGGCATCGGTTCATATTGTGGAACTAGAAAGGTTTCGTACTCAGGCTTGAAGGATGGTAATCATACACTTGAGGTCTGCACCAATGGGCCTCAAGGAGTAGGCTGTGCCGCCTATAACTGGACTGTCGGTTAAGAACACTACCTTTATTCTTTTTGAGTTTTTTTTTTTTGTTTTAAAAACGTATTGGCAATTAAATCAACTTTAATATCTGTAAATTCTGTGCTACTAGTATATTTGTTTTTGGCTGGAATTAATTCTGTGCTAATATAAGTTATATCTGTTTTTGCAGATACAGTACCCCCAACAGCATCTGTTACTGCCTCTAGATATTTTACTAATGCTTCAAATGTTTCTGTAATTATTTCATTCAGTGAATCCTGCACAGGCGGAGGAGGTTTTGGATGTTTGTCTGTGAACACCTGCAACGTGAGTATGTGGCCAACTGAAAATGTTTATGCTACTCAATGTTTAAGCATGTTGTGTTCTGTGCCTGTCATATGATTATAATCATTTTATCATAGGTGGACCTCTTTTGCACTTTTCCAGTCTTAAAACATAGCTCAATTGCAAATTTGGGTAGATGTAAAAAATAAAGCCAACAAGTTGGCATGGGTCCTCTGGGCAGTAATATCGTGTTGTGAGAAAAAGGAAAAGAAATTTGATAGATTTCTGTATCTATTTTGTCTCTTTGCAGCTGCTAGTCTATGGTGCTGGCCAAGTTATACCATCTTCACTCAATATTCTGCAGCAAAACCTCAAATATTCTCTTGTAGTGGGTTTATCATCTTCTGTTCAATATGGGCGAGTTGTCCTGGTAATGGATAAAAATTTCTGCACTGATGCTGCTGGAAACAGATTTGTCAGAACAGAAAATTCAAGTTTCTATGTACATATTGGTGAGAGTTTTTGTTCATTCTCTATTTGCTTAATATTTAATTTTCGTTTTCATTCTCTATTTCCACTGTAAATGATCTCAAAATGTATTCTTTCATGGATTTGTTCTGCAGATAGAAGAAATGTGTTTGTCAACCTGAGGATTCATATTCCTGAAAGGCTTCTTCAGCTTAATGGTGAAACTAGAACAGTCCAGGCAACTAATAATTATAATAACCTAAAAATTTATGTGTACTTCTCAGAACCCGTTGTAAATTCGTCTGCACAAATTTTAAATTCTCTCAATACAAGTCAGGGATTACTTCTCCCTGATAGCAGAAAGGACCTTGGGAATCACAGATTTGGCTTTGTGGTTAGTTGGTTCACAGATCTGATGTGCCTTAATATGTATTCTCTGATTCTAAATATGTTAGAGCTATCTCTCCTAATCCTTACGTTGTGGTCACCTGATTCAGGTTGCAAATATATCCAGCATTGCTATAATAACAGTGAGCCTGAATTCAAACTCGATAATAAGTAGACAAGGGACTCCGGTTTCTCCAATTTCACCAGCAACTTTCCTTGTTGGTATGAACTGCTTTTGTTTTGGAGAGTTATGCAGGATACCCTCCGTATGTTAATTAATTTTGTTTCTTTTGTTAATAACGCCATCTCTTTTGCTCTTTGAAATGTTAAAATCTTTATATTGGAAAAAGGAATTCAAACTTTTGTTTTGGCATACAGTAACGTTTTACATGTGCATACACATAATTGATATTTGGTTCTTTTCTCCTAATGCAAATATGGACGACAACTTAGATTCTCAAAGGCCTGCTGTGAAGTTGAGTACAACCTCAAGTATGAGAACAAGAGAGCAAAGTATCCCTGTAATAATAAAATTCATGAAGCCTGTGTTTGGTTTCAACTCTTCTTCTTTATCACTCTCAGGAGGGCGTTTACAGAGGCAAGTAATTTCTCTTTGCCAACCTTCCTATACATAGATGCGTGCATACATGTATGACATAGCTTCCCATGCAGCTTTTGTTATTTGGCACCGTACACTTACATTATAAATCAATAGTGTACTTAACTACAGTTTCTGTGAAGTCTATTGTATACTTATTTTTGTACATCCTATGATTATCTTTATTATTCTCCAGCTTCCATGAAATAAGTAGAAGCACATACACTGTCGAAATAGAAGCAGTTGATGATATTGTTTCTGTCAATGTTCCTGAAAACGTATCTGGGGATGTTGCTGGAAACAAAAATCTAGCATCAAATGTTCTTCAAGTGACCCACTGTAAGGAATTTTTTCTTGTTAATTATTATTAGCCACTCAACTGTACAGTGTTTGAATTTAGAGGAATTTTCTTCTTGAGGTGGGGTGCTTATGTTTTCGTTTTACTCTTTTTTCCTAGTTATTTCACTGTGTATTCATGAACAATATATGCAGATTCTGTGCCTATGATATCTTCTGTCATATCTGCATTTGCTACTGCTCTCTTTGTGCTGACATCTGTAGCTGCGGGGCTGCTCTCCATTTCAACTGCAAGCCTTCAATCTCTTTGGGAATTTACCAGACCATATTCCTTGACATCTGATCCATCAAGAAATCTTTTTGTATGACACTGAACTTTTTTGATTCGTCAACTTAATAAACTGAAGACCGTAAGATAGTGTACCTGAGGTTTCTAGAAAATATATTGGCAGTGAATTCAAGTAGAACATTCCATGGCCTATATATATATAATGCCTGGCATCTAGCCTCTTTGGAGTACATCTTTTTCCAGAATATGTGAACAATAGATAATTGTATGATTAACCCTTTTTCCATCATTGTAAAACTAATTAAGTATTTTTCTTTTTTACTTTTATCCAGAGGATTGCTTGTCATATCCAAGTTTTTGCACTCTCTAGATGGTTGGCGGTTACATTGCCAGTTGAGTATTATGAATTTTCAAGGGGTTTACAGTGGACTATTCCCTACTTTACTCTCCCATGGGAAGCTGAGAACAACTTCCCAGTCTCTAGCCCTTTGACCAGTTCAAGTTCCTACATGACTTATGGTTCAGAAATTTTCCAAAGCATGCAACCAGAAGAAGAGAGTTTTAATAAGGCTACTGCAGTATATGGGTTGCCACTTACCCCAACGGAATACAGATTATTTTTTGAGGTGATAAACGTTTGCTTTTCCTGTAACTAGGTGATTCTTAATTTCCTACTACTATGAAATGGATATAATTATGATAGTTGCATTGTGCAGTTGGACAGTGAAACTATTAAACCTGAAGCTGAATATCTCTCCAATTCTTATAACTCAAACAAGTAAGTTAATCAGTGGTATCACTCATATATGAAGTCAGGTGAAATTATATTATGAGACATAAAATCAGTGAATATGCCATCAAAGTAAATTCAATCCAAATTGCTCTCATATGCAATCTTATGAAGGTTTTGTTGATCAGCATTGCTAAATATGCTAATCATGGTCTACTTACAGTTTCTTTTATTTGATTCATGACTTGTTTTAAATCTCAAGTTCAAGTACCATAGAAAGTGTTATTTATAAAGATTTTATTTCCTATAGGTGGAAGAATTTTGATAGATCCATGTTCTGGTTAGCTGTGATTTGTGGTAGTTTGATGCTGTTACACGTTTTACTCCTTTTTATTCTGAAAATGAGGAAGAAAAATTCTGAGAAACAGAACTGTTATGGAGCACTCACCTTCCCAAGATTTGAGATATTTCTTGTAATTCTTGCATTGCCTTGTATTTATGAGGCCTCTGCTGCTCTGGTTAGAGGTACTTTTGAAATTAAATTTTCTTCTTCCTGCTCTCACTTATCTAATTTTTGCCTTAGGCAGGTATCAAACATCTTTAGCTTTACTTGTTCTAATACCGTTATAAAGACGACATTACCTTCATTATTTTTTCTATATTCTTAATATCTACAACCCTAAGGTTGCAAGCAGTATATAGATTTAAAATGAGGCTTTGGGTTTGACTAATTAGTGTAAATTATTTACATCAAAAGTTAAAAAAAAGATAAAAATAGTGGGAGTTTATCTCTATGTTCTTTTGTTGTTATTACTTCTCTTTTCATGACTCTTAACAATTCTCACTTTCATGGTTTAAGGAGGAGCAACATCTGGGGTCATAGTTGGCAGTCTGTTGTTGGTTGTCACATCTTTTCTGCTGCTAGCCTTGCTCCTGTTCCTTTCATTTGGCATTACATTTGGAAAGCTACTTCAGTACAAGGAGGTGCATCAAGAAGCCCTGAAAATTTACTGGTATCAAGAAATTGTCCGAGTGACTCTTGGGCCGGGAAAACTAGGTCAGTGGACATGGAAAGGCCAACCAAACTCTTTTTATCTCATCATTTTTGGCCCTCTTTTTGAAGATCTAAGAGGCCCTCCAAAGTACATGCTCTCTCAGATTTCTGAGGGCAACCCTCACAAGCATGGCGACTGTATAATTGCCTCTGATGATGAAACAGAAGATGCAGAAGCACCTTTTATCCAGAAGCTGTTTGGCATACTCAGAATATACTACACACTGCTAGAATGTTTGAAAAGGGTTTCTCTTGGGATTATGGCTGGTGTCTATATGGACAACCAGTCTTCTAAAACTCCTTCAGTTACCTTGCTGTGCATAACCTCTTTTCAAATTTTCTTCCTTGTTCTTAAGAAGCCTTTTATTAAGAAAAGGGTTCAGTTGGTTGAGATCATCTCTGTTTCCAGTGAAGTAGGCTTATTTGCAACTTGCTTGGTTCTCTTGGAGAATGAATTTTCAGCCGGCGACAGGACTAAACTTGGAGTTTTCATGCTATTACTGTTCTTAGTTGGATATGTTGCACAGATGATTAATGAATGGTATGCATTGTATAAACAAACAATGCTGCTGGATCCTGCTGAGAACTCCTTCTTAACTGGTTTGAAATTGGCTTCAATCGGATGCCTCTTGTTATTCATCCCACAGAAATTGATCAAGACCTTGGAAAGCAAGTTTCAAGTGAGTCAACCCACGGAGGGAGTGGTAAGGGATCCTAGTTGTTCTACTGATGGGAACCGGATCTCTAGGAGTAGGAGCTTATCTACAACTGAGAAACCATGGCTAAAACAACTAAGAGAGTTGGCAAAGTCTAGCTTTAGTAGAGAAGGAAGTGGAAGTGGAAGTGGAAGTGGATTTCATCAAAATGATCCTTCAAGTAGTCATACAAATACTAGATGGAGTGGATTTTGGAGCACCAAAAAGAGTGGGAGCTCATCTCCAAATTCTTCTGCTGATTTCAAATCAAAACCAAGAGGGTTGTACAAAGATTTGGAGGCTATTTTTGCATCTAAGTGAAACCAACAGATGATGTATAGTTGACAGAACTACTACTTATTGCTAGGATATTGGGATTATAGGGTTGTTGTAAGGCACAGGACCCTCACAATGATTGGTTGGTTCTCTGTTTGTCTATCATATTTCAAGTCTCTTAAATTTGCACCCTTTACTGATTATATTCTTTTTAAAAAATGTGCAGGCATTGATTAAATCTACACTATTGGATGCGCGCTCAATTCCAATTATTGAATGTCAAACTAAGAACTTGTTGGTTTTCATATATCTAGCATTATATGGAAAGGACTGATATAAACAATGAGCCTTGGAGCCTTGGTTTTCAAACTATGCTAATGCTGTATACCAGTTTTGCCTGAAGGAACTGTTATTTTTCAAGGTTTAATGTACTGTTGGATACTTGGATTCACCAAACGTTGTCATGTATATAATCATCTTTGAAAATACCAGTAGAGGGTGGAATGAGAGCTTAAACAAGTTTCATGGTTAGCCACTTATTAGCCATTGGTATATCTCATTGAAGTGCATGAATCAATTATCAGTCTTATATTATTTATATAGAATATCCTAAAATAAGAATTTATAACTATCTGTCTTTTTTTATAATAATAAATTACAAAATTAAAATGAATGCGCTTTTATTTATTATTTTGTGTCTTGTATTAACATTTTAATTTTAGGTTAATTAACTTTAAATACTAAATTTCAATAATTTTTTAGTTTAGGTACCAAAATTTAATAGTATTTTAGATTATGTACTAGTTGAAAAGTCAAACATAATAATATAGTAAATGGCACTATAATTCACAAATATTACATCACATGCCACTACAATAATATATATATATATATATTATACATCTATACTATTACATTAATTTATACTATATTGTATTAAAACTAAAAAAAATAATCCAATCACATCTTAACTGTAATTGTCTACTATTTAGTTGTGATTGTTTTGGTACGTTGAAAAAGACAACTCTCACCACTATACTAAGTATTATTTTGAATAAAAGTATTGATTTGACCTCTATTTATATTATATTGTAATACAATTTCTCTTAAAAAAAATTTCAATTCAGTCACAACCTAATTGTGACTATATCACATTTTAACTGTGACTATCATTCAGACACAACTGAATTTGAAGTTGAGTGTCGTACAGTCACAACTAAAACTAAAGTTGAGACTATATTAACTAATTTATAAGACAATAAAAAAAGATCAAGGACAATTTTATCAAAACATTATAAATTTTATTTAAGACCCATCATATGTGGGCCAAAGAATAATAGAAGGGCAAATTTGTCAAACAAATAAAGCCCAAAACAAATGAGTTATAAATTTGTGACCTATTCTAAAAAATAAGTTCATTAGTTAATAGCCAAACTTAAAAATTATGAGCAAAATTGATTTTGTAAAAAGGTATTGAAACTTAATATTTAATCCTAAATT
>QANT01008897.1:0-48859 GCA_003254885.1 Purshia tridentata
TAAATAAAACTAAGGTATTTATTCAATAAAGCATACGTAATTACTAATTAGTGAACCATTTTTTGTACAGTATTTGTATACAGCGCGCATTATATTCATCATATATCACATGAAACCCATTATATAATTTGGTTTCTTCAATATTTTTTATCAAAGTAGTAGATAATATGTTAAATAAACATATGGTAAAGTATCATTCAAAATTTCTATATTTTAATAGTAATTTCCGTCATTTCCGTTTAATTTCTGTCGAAATTTAAAATTTTCTGAAATTTCCGTCGAAATTTCCGTCGAAAATTTTCATAGAACCGAAATTTAACTCCTTGGGCGTATATATATATGCCTAATTAATATCGACATTTAAAAAAAAAAATTACATCAACACAAGACTCGTACGTGTTAAAACCGCTCTTTATGTAGACAATATTTGATGTGGTACTGCGAGCATTATTTTGTAAAAGAATATTACACCTCTACGTCATTGCTATGGTCATCAGACTTGTCATGCAGCCATGGATTTTGGCTCTTGTGGTCTTTTGTTCAACTTCACTTTCAAGTCTCTTATTAATTATGTCATCAATTCCCCCACTAATTTCTTTATTATACATATTTATTTCCGTATTATGTATGTGTGCATTGAGTGACGTGGCAATACAAATAACTATATGTTTAATTTGTATGTTCTGAAGCAGTGTGCGTGAGCGAAAGGTAATGGTAAGTTGAAAGTTTCTTCTTACTTACCTAATGGGCAATGGTTTCTTGAATAAGAAGTAATTAAGAAGAGAAGGCATTTGATTATGATAAAGAAAAGGTAGCTAGAATGGTAGATATATTGAAAAGTGAAAAAAGTTGATGATATTAGAAAGGGTGAAGCTATAGAATTAATTGGCGGCCCACCCATGCACTTATCTCCCACAATGACACCCACACATGCAACTCTATACGAATACGGCTTTGTAGAGCTTTATTGACAGACTACCATCACACCATGCCGTGCTGACCACAAGTACTACTACTACTACTACTACTACTTCTACTCTAACCTTACTATAAAAACAATCAGATCATTCAACATTCAAAGATGCCAATCGTGTGTTATTCGCAACGACACTCTCTCTGCACTGCCGTAATGCCTTTCTAAAGGGGTAACTACTACTACTACTACTTCTACTCTAACCTTACTATATAAAAACAATCAGATCATTCAACATTCAAAGATGCCAATCGTGTGTTATTCGCAACGACACACTCTCTGCACTGCCGTAATGCCTTTCTAAAGGGGTCCCCTGCATGCTAGCTGCCCTGCATGCATGGACCATTTTCATATGGGATATTTAATTTCTTTTCTTCTTTTTTATTTTTTCAATTTTCACTACTGGCACATCCACTAATGGACCTACACGTCCTATGGCTTTATCGTAGTGGGGTATGGTACCACATAATGGGAACAAATGTGGTCATTTGTAGGGCAAATATACAGGACCCCATTGGAAGTTTGAAAATTTTGAGGCTTTCTCTTTGTCTCTTATGGAGAAGATGATGATGTTTTCAGTTGCTAGCCCTATTTCAGAACCGACCTATCATTTTGGATTTTTTCAATACCCCAAAGTTTGTTGGTCCGGACCCACTTTGTGTAGTTTTATAATGAAGTCAATCAACAAAACGGTGTGGGGGATAAGAAGTACTGGTCGTGATAGAATTGAGATGAGCCACGCACTTTAACTTTGCCACAAGTGAAAAGCAAAGAGAGTTACAACTCATATATTTCCTAATATATTTATGGAATGAGGCTTTTATGCAGAACACGTGGACGATAGGGGATGCAAAAAGCAGAGATCGAGAGAGAGAGAGAGAGAGAGAGGAAAACTAGGCTTCATGTTCATGATAATGCTTCTTTGATCTGAAGTGAAAGGGAAGCAAATAATAGATACCACTTCTAGCTCCAACTTAGTAGTGGGGTTGACATTTGTTTTAGACAATTAGACACATTGTGTTTTGACGCATGCAATTAAATTTTATTTGTGGTTTGACTATGAGGCTAGTTGGGTCTTCAATTATATTGGCCACGTATATTCTTAAGAGTACGTTGAGACCAATTCTAAGGGCATCCATCCATCAACTTTTTTTCGAGCTTTTTGTTGGGATGTGACAGTTCCTTATTATGAATAATAAATGAGTTTTAATATGGACCTAGGTATGAACAAATGAAATATTAACAAATTATGTGAGATAATATTATTCTTAATTGAACAACCAAGTAATGAGAGAGAGAGATGGGAAAGAAAGAGGTGGAAAGGAAGTCCAAGAAGCTATGAACTCTATGGAGTAAGAGGAAAAAAGATACTAAAACATTCATTGTTTGCATTTGGAGGGTTTTAATTAATTGTAGCTAGGGTCAAAGTGCATGATAGAGAAATTACATTAGGCATTATCTTGTTGGTGATGAAGAAGAAGAAGAATTATGATGTAGTGCATGAGTCAAAGATCACAAAACATGGTCATAAATATATGCGAGTATTTGTGTTCAAAAACGCTAACAATCGGCATGCACAACTTAGACAATGATGGATTTGAGCCTTGAACATGCATATCTGTCTTAGTTAATTGTAACACGCAAGCATGCCCCATTGGCTAGTAGTGGTGCTCCCAAACTGGTAATTTCAATGGTAGAAGCCAGCGACATAAATAAATTAAATATCTGTAATACTATACATACATATGGTCACGGTTCAATTACAAGAGGAATGTACGTACAATCTCCAATCATCATAATTATGAAGTTACGTAGAGAACATAACTAAAACAAATATATATATATAATGCATTGAGTTGGGCTTCTTGGTTAATTAGAGAAAACAATTAGAAATCCAGTTATGAAAGACAATTGAAGCAAACAAAAACACTGCTATCTTTAAATCAATTTTATCCTCATAAATTCTTTGAATTAAAAGCCTAAAGTGTGGGGAGGCCAGGGCGAGGACGAAAACCAAACTCTGAGAACAGATGTAATAAGGATTGTCTATTATAATCTTTAGAACAATAAGGGTCGATTGTGTTTTGGCCATCCTCATGTTCATATTAA
The DNA here is from genome assembly GCA_003254885.1 of Purshia tridentata. Taxonomy (NCBI): domain Eukaryota; kingdom Viridiplantae; phylum Streptophyta; class Magnoliopsida; order Rosales; family Rosaceae; genus Purshia; species Purshia tridentata. The sequence continues at coordinate 3,083 of QANT01008897.1, forward strand.
TTTGAAAGTGTACAAAAACTATACAAGGGCTGGTAGATGATTAGCTAGAGAATAAGGTTAGCCCACTCAACCTGGTCCAAAGGTTAAGAATTTAGCCCATAGAGCTGGGCTACGCCTGCTAGAATTTTGTCATGCATATATACTATTAATCGATCACTATTTAATACAGTAGTACTAACTCTTAATTAGCGAACAAAAACGATGAAACAACGAAATTGCCTCCAATGGAATGCCCTTCCTTGATTGAAAGCTGCAAAGACATTGATTGTAGTGTTTGATTTGTTTGCAAGTAGAAATTCAGAAGATTGCATTCCTTGGAATGGCTTAAGCTTTGATATGTATATACCTGTGGAATCTTGAGCTCCAAATTTACTCGTTATTCACGAGAGGCCCAATTGCTTTGTTTAGATGTGTTCTTGGGCCAAGTCGAGAGCCCATTGCCCGACCTACAATTGTTCATCACTAACCTACACTTCCATTCTAGCACCGACCATCATCTACCATTAATTGCTTATCTTAATACAAGATATATATAGCACTTGGATCAGCAAACTCCAGGGTTAGTTTAATCACAATATTTCCCTTTTTGCTTCTTTGTTTTTCGGACAACCTTGACTAATGACCTTGCACCCTCTGTTTTTTGGGCTACAAAAATATATTATAACCAAAAAACAAAAACAAAAAAGCATGCAACAACACACATATATAAAAATGAGAAAGCATATGCAAAGAAACAACAACGTTGGAGGCTCTGGATTCCATCACATAATAATTGATAATAATGGACAGAATCAAACATATACTAGCATATATAGTAGCATAGTAGCATGCACAGTGATAAAAAAATCATTTTATTTTATAGAAATTTAGGATTAAGTACCTAGTTTCAATAATTATTGAAATTTGGTATTTAAAGTCAATTAACCTTTTATTTTATAGCTAAATATTGCAATTAATGATGAATGATCATTGTGAATTAGACTGATATATAGTGATAGCTAGAATTGCTAATTCCACGTTTAAAACGGTGCTGGAAAGGCAAGTAAAAGTAAAACAAATGTGCCAAAAAGGGTGGAAAAAAGACAAGAAAAGAAAAGATGGTCTCATATATAGCCATTGACATAACCCACAACCTTACTCACAACAACTCACAACTCACATACACGTACGGCCTGTATTTCTGATTAACCAAGCCTAACAAGCTATTCTTAAATCTCACTAGCGAATAATGCACAATTATTTTTGGCGTTTGTTTTTACTCAGTCGTACTTGTTGAGAAAGTACTTTTTGTGAATTAAAATTACTCCAATAATACTATGATAGTGTAAATAATAGTATCTTGCTAAAAATAAATGAGGTTTAAAATATATTCAGTATAGTATAATTTGTATAAAGCTGTTATTTGAATACAAAGTGTTTTTTTTTAGGGTCATAATGATTAGACAAACAACAATAATCAATTATAAGTGAAACACCCAAAATTTCAAGTGTAAGTTATAATTTGTTCTTAAATTAATATTTACAAGCCTAACAAAAAGAAATACTTTACACTACATGGACTGTAGTTAGATTTTCCAACATAAGAAATATCAAAGTCATAGATTTCTTGTGTGTGTATATGGCAGCTCTTTAATGACCCCCCCAAATAAAATTAACAAAAAACCAAAAAACCAAATCAACAAATCTGTTATTAGTCTCAAATCTCAATAGTCAATGGAGACTGAATACCAATTATTTAGTAAATTAGTAAGATTACTGCGTATAAAGCAGTAAACATCAACACCAAATACATATTGACGCAATAATTACGACATGATTATTATTACTTTCTTCACACCGTCTCTCCGACATATTCAGGAAAGAAGGTACAGCAGGAGCGTACACCTTAGACCAGCTGGACATGTGTTGACTCCCCAGTGGAGCACAAACGCGTAGCTTAAAATAAAAAATCGACCTTTTCGCTGGTCGCCCAATCAACACGCGACACCGGACCTCCTCCGCTGTAAAAAACCCCCCAAACCCGCCTCCGCTGCTGCTGAAAGTGCTTAAGTCGACCTCCGCTACTGCTCAAAGTGCTTCTTTCTAACCACGAATTTTTCAAAACCTACGTATACATTCCGATCTCACTGAGTCCGCCGTAACAAACCCGAATATAATTTCCATATACAAAGTCCGACCCGGATTTTTTCCATAATTTCTTTTTTCTTTTGAGCTTTGGAATCTGATTGAGTGAAATTTTGGAGGATTTGGATTTGATCATGTAGTGAAGCTTGAGGGTTTTGGAGATCTATGGCGTCGATCCGGAGAACTCTGTCGCCGGCGTTCCGAGACCGGCCTTACGTGAACGGCGGGTCTCCATTTTCGGTACAATCGCCGTCGCAGAAGCTTCTCTCCAGCTCCAAATACTCAACGCCTTTGGCCTCGGCGTTTCTCTCCTTCGCCGTCACCGTCCGGCGATTCGTCGCCGGAGTTATCCTCCAGCGAGCTCCGCGAAAAGGCCCGCAGTGGCGCAGAGTCTTCTATAGATGCTTGCTCTTCTTCTTCCTAGGGTTCTTGCTCGGCCTCTTGCCTTTCGGAAATGTGGATGACGACGCCGATATTCGCGCCGGAGGCGGCGGCTTCAACTTTGACATCAAGCCGTCGCACGTCAACGTGCAGTTAGACAACGACGGCGCCGATCGCGTCGCGAAGCGCCGCCGAGAGGATCTCGTGGTGGACGTGAGCCTCGGCGGCGTCGTGGAGGGTGGAGATTTGGCGCCGAGGAAGCAGCTGGTGGTGGTGACGCCCACGTACAACCGTGCACTGCAGGCCTATTTCTTGAACAGGCTGGGGCAGCTGCTGAGGCTTGTACCTGCGCCGTTGCTTTGGATTGTGGTGGAGACCAACGCCGCGTCGATGGAGACCGCCGAGATTTTGAGGAAGAGCGGCGTGATGTACAGGCATTTGGTGTGTGGCAACAACTCCACGAGCGCGAAAGACCGTGGCGTGTATCAGAGGAACACGGCATTGGAGCACATTGAGCGGCACAAGCTTGAAGCCATTGTTTATTTCGCCGATGACGACAATATATACTCGCTGGAGTTGTTCGAGAGCTTGAGAGACATTAGGTATCTTCTAAATTAAACTTCATTTCACTCGATTTCAAGCACTTGGACTTCTGTTTGTCTTTGTGTTTGCTTCATGTGCTTGTTTTAGAATGATGATATTCTTGCTTATGTTCTGATTTTTCGCTGTAATTGCAACTAAAACCATTGGAGCTACTTGGGTCTGCTTCCTTTTTCATTTCCTGTACCTCTGTGATCTATTATGCCCAAATTTTATACATAAGAATGCATAGCATTTGTCCAAATTTTTGTAGCATGATTGACTGGTTTCTCAAAGCAAAGCCCTTCACTAAACTGCGTTTGGTTAGACTTTGCAGTACTTGATAGATTTTCATACTCATATGGCTTCAGACATATTGGTTGACTAAGGTTCTTCACATCTTTAAACAGAAATGTATGTATTACCAATACTACCATCCTTTAAGTTTAAGCAGTAGAACATATAAAGTTGAGTGCTTTCGGTTTTTTTTTTTGGGTGGTTTTTCAGTCATTTGTATGAAGTAACTTTTGCCCACGCTAGTGTTCTCTTTTTCTTCTTCCATCGATATTTCGACTTCTTTTACTAAATTCTATCCTTCAGCTGGAGAGATGTGAGCGTGGTTTCATTTATCACAATGTTCTAAATAGGAGAGGGCAGAAATCCCACAACTTTTCTCTAAGCCCCCCACCTTGGTGGAAAGATAGATGAGAAGATTAAAGAGAGTTGCCCCTTTGGATCATTCTTACAGAAGAGAGTGATACAACCTTAATTACCAAATTGCTTCCTTCGCTTCGAGAAACTGTCAAATGTTGGTGTTCATGTCCATCCCTTTGCTCATTCTCCAAGTCTTACAACTCCAATGTGTTTACAGAATTTCATACATGTCAGCTTCCATCATTAAGAATTTTATGCTACCTGCCTACCTTTTCTCTCTTGCTAATTCATGTTTTGACTTGTTTTGAAGTCGTTTTGGAACTTGGCCGGTTGCTATGTTAGCCCAAAGCAAAAACAAGGCCATATTGGAAGGTCCGGTATGCAATGGGAGCCAAGTAATTGGATGGCACACGAACGAGAAGAGCAAGAGACTCCGTAGGTTTCATGTTGATATGTCAGGATTTGCTTTTAATAGCACAATATTGTGGGATCCAAAGAGATGGCGCCGCCCCACTTCAGTTCTAATTCGACAATTAGATACAGTGAAGGAGGGTTTCCAAGTATGAATCTTATTATATCATCTTAAACTTGCTACATAATTATCAATTTGCAGGTGTCGCCATAACTTCATGCACTAACACTCTTTTTCCTTTCTATCCCCAGGAGACCACTTTTATAGAACAGGTGGTGGAAGATGAAAGTCAAATGGAAGGTATGTCAGCTGGTTGTTCAAAAGTAATGAATTGGCATCTTCACTTGCAACCTTCTAGTCTTGCTTATCCCAAAGCTTGGCAGCTTCAGAAGAATCTTGATGTTATTCTCCCCGTTAACTGATAGAACTCACTAGCCATGCAATTTTGACGCCCATAGCTGGAGAAAGGTATGAAATTGTTTTATTTGTGTAAGCTCTTTGAATTCTTGTGTTTCAAGTTTTATGTTAGATATATAGGCTAACCCCTAGAGTTGAAATTAAAAAAAGAAAAAAGTTTATTGCTCAATTTGGCAGAGGGCAAGTATTACTTATTTGTTGAGGGAAACTGAAGGCCATTTCTAGTAGAGAAAATGATACATCCTTTTCTTTTTTTGGTGACAGTTCTCGAATTTCTGGTTGGTGGTTCTCTGCCTCTGAATGGATCATTGTTTGAATTTGCTACTTTCAATGACTAAGCAGCCCCAGAAGCTCGGCTGGCAATGACGAACAAACAGAAAAATTTGTGGTTTTTGTTTGTAGAAATTTTTTTCCTGCATGATATTCTTTTACAGAAACGAAATTTCGTTTTTGTTGTAGAGTTCTGGTGCTTGATTTCAGTCTTCTAAATTGCTCCCAACCCCCAAAAATAGGGTTGGGGGTAGGTTTGTTATGGATACATACTCTATGTGATGTAAGCCTTGTACCAAAATCAAGCAAGGGTAACTTGTCCTAAAATAGTTCACTGTTCACATTAACAAGTAACCATTTCTGCTTTTCTCGTTTTCCTAATCTGATTTTGACACCTGAATGATGCAACTCTGGCATTTTGTTTGTTACTATAGAAAAATAATTGCATTTTCATTATGTTATCACTTTTGGTTTTGGTCCATTTTTAATATCCCTATAGTTTCATTTTGTCATCATTTTTACAATTCCTTTTTCAGTCAAGAAAATATGATTTTATTTGTAACTGAGATGTCAACATACCAACTAACTACTTACTAGTAGTATTTCTCTCTCCGATATTAAAAAAAGTAAAAGTTCAAATCTTTGCCACATAAATAAACGAAGATGTGTGCCTCTTCTGGGCAAGCGGTATCTGTAAGTGTTTTTTTTTCTTGGTTTAAACCGATGTTATCAAGTTAATAATCAACAATAAATGTCTATTTATAATGAGGCTATTTAGGTTTCTAGGTAATCCTAATTTGTCAACACCCCACAATCTCAGTTGAGAAGTTTTTGTCCTATTCCACAAATATCCAACCCATGAAGCATTGCATGACATGACACAGCACAACCTGGCAGACCTGAGCATGAAACATGCCGACCAGAACTAGAATATGAACTGAAAAATTTAAGAACAATACAACTACAATTTACAGGGGCCTGTTAATGGGCTGGACCATGCTTTCAGCAGCTAACTACCCAAAAATATGAAACTTGTCAATTAAACCTGCCATCAAAACAGGTTGGAAGAACTAAAATTTACAAGGATAAAAATACAAATATATATATTAATCCAAAAACAAAACAATTATGGAAAATTTCTCAGAGCAGCTGTGAGAAGGGAAATTTATCTTAGGTTCCACCAATCAGCAGTCAAAAAACCCCAAGTGATCAGCCGCCATATTCGTGGCCAATTTAATATCTTCCTTTCCTATATTATGGCTCTCAAACTCTGATGTCCCAATTTGTACTATACACAGCCGGTGAAATTCCCAACTCCAAAGGCTCTCTCATCATCACGTTGGAGTTGCTCCATGAACCGATGAACTTGTGTCTGTAGGGCGAAACGGTGATGACAAATGTTGTTGCTTTATATGTGTGTCATTTGCAAGACCAAGCACTGCAAGTGTTGATCTGCCAAAAAACATGCAATAAGTTCAATTCAAACAGGAGATAGAAACCACACAGTATGTTATATGGAAAGGAAAATAAAATAGCAGGAATGACAATTACCGTAAACACCTGAATTATATAGTGAAGTGAGAGTAAAAAACAGAGCAAATTCTAGAGCCTACAAATAGAAAATAAAGTAAATTGCCATGCAACAAAGTGGTTGGTCAGTCAGATGCACAAGAATATACCTAGGGAGCGAAGCTTTTACACTAGGCTGGCTAGCATAGGCAGCAAGGGGACCTCTGAGGTTTACATATTTGTTCAGAGCACTTTCAAGTTGTTGCGGTGGTAACTGCAAGGGGCAAAATAGGAAAAGAAATCTGTAAACTAAAGATGCCAATAAAACGTTAGAGGAAGTTCTCCATATAAATAGACAATGTGCTACCTGTAACAATACATGGAAAGAATGTGGCTGGGTCTGAGATGCACATTTCAAGAAGCCAACCCAAAGTTTTGGTAGTCTCCACACCTGCAGTAAGATTACATACAGAATATCAGTTGGCCCCTAGCCATGCTGATAAACAATCTTGACAAGTCAAACTGAAGGAGCACAGGACTTCAAAAAATTCAGAAGGATAAAAGCCTAATTCTAACCCGAGTATTCATACCTGTTTACTCACAAGTTTTGAAAGTATTTCCATAACAAAATCAACCTGCATCGAACAAAAGCATGAAACCATGTACATAAACTAAACATAATATGAAAATCAGGACTATATTGTGGCAAAAAAAAAAAAAAAAAAAGGAATAGGAAATGAAGGAAAGAAAGCAAGAAGTGAAGTTACCAGTGAAGGAAAAGCATCAATTGCCTGAATAACTGTTCTCATAAAGAGAAGAGGAAGAGGAGTTTGATCAACCTGAAAAAAAAATCAGTTACCAAAAAGAACTAAATAATACACATAGGACCAAGAGTTATAGACAATATATACATACCATCTGATTCAAGGCTTTCGCCAAGACCTGCTGTGTGAAAACTGTGCGTTGTTCAAAACAAGCTGAGCAAGCATCTGTTATCTGAAAACATGAAACAGAAGCATAAAAAACCTTAATAAATGATGCTGCGCACGTGACATTAAGAGAGGAATCATAGTCACCATAGTCATTGCATAGCCACTGGAAAACGTGAAAAAAGTGCATCATGTAACTGCTAATTGATATATACTTGCATCATGTAAATAATATCTCCAACAAATTAAATCAAGGAGTTTAAAAAGGATGCTTCATCGAGTTGTGTAAAGGTACAATGAGATTCATGCCAGAATATTCAAACCACTTATAATTGATGAGGGATGCACTTTGACAAGTCAAAAAATCTAAACCAACCCAACCGATGGGTGAACCTGGGACAGAGAATTTTGCATAAGCCAAAGAATTAGTTGAACCTCCAACAATCTGACTAGTCCCAAGTTGTTTGAGGTTTTATTCCATCCAAGTTGTATTTTCTAGAACAAATTTTCCTCAAATACATTGCACATAAGATGAATATAAACAACCCAAACTACAGCATTAACCAGGGCCCATTTTCCCAAGGTTGGAATGTAGGAAACTAGCTCAAACCCCGTGATAGTCCTGGGTTGCCCTATCTGATCCAACATACGTAAACTGCACCCCAGACCTCTATTGTTGTCCATTATTATGAACACTTGCTGCATCAAATGGCTACAACCATTCTATTATCTGAATTTTGGGCACAATTATTTTTGAAACATTAGATAGAAGACAGGACCCCATGACTAAGATGAGATTCATAAATCATCTTAAATGTCTACTTGATAAGACTTGATTTTAAATATATAAATATATATATATGTATATTCAATAAAATGAAGACTTGCCTTCTTAAGTGCAGGACCATCTTTCTCAGGAACAATGCCATGGATGGAAACCAGCACTTCTGCAGGAGTTAAAGCTGGACCTGTATGAGCTGAGCCCTGGGATTCATAGGATATGAAATGTTGACTTCAGTTTTATCAAATTGTGTTGTCTCATTTATTATTCAAACTTGAATTATTTTCCTTGAAGAGAGAGAGAGAGAGAGAGAGAGAGAGAAAATCAGACAAAGAAGACCGCATGTACCTGCAGTATGTGAGCAAGTGCTGTCTGGAACTTTTCTAATGGAAGAGCGACAAGCCGAGGCAATATGGGCAAAACCTGGTGCCATTACAGTCATAAGGAAACATCTATGTGAAACTAAAAGCAGAATAAACACCACTATTGCAGTTACATTTTTTTGTGCAATTAACATAAATATGTTAGTACTGTTTCTCAAGAATAAAAATCTGCTCTGTTCTAGTCCCGCAGAAAAATTTCAGATTTGAATTCAAAGATTATACAATAATTATTGATCAATACAATTGACCATTTGGATCAATTCGGGGAGCTAGAGTATAAAATAATTATTGTTCTAAACTAACAGATTAAGTTTTGGAGAATAGTGTTAAACAAACAAAACGATATATCACAGTAGACGTACTAGAAGAGGCAGAGGAGAAAAATCTATGAAACAAACCTCATTTTTAGAAAGTGAAGACAACATTGGAATAAGAATTGTGACATCCTGCAGGCAACAATTATACAAATTAGGTTTAACCATTAAAATGACAAAGAATCTTAATACTGAGAAAAGAAAAAGCTTTAGTTCTTCGAAAAACCTTTAATTTAGTTTCATACAAATGTTTAACAGTGGCTATAAGATCAGAAGAAGGCGTTGTCTCTTGGGTCAATATTTGCAGCACCTTGCCACATTATAAAAAAAAAATTATATATATATAAGCATCATCTACATACAGAATATGAAAAAAAAAAAAATAGAAAAAAAAGCCAAAAGTTTTAATATTGAAAAACACTATCATAATAAAAACAGGAATTACAACACCCACCAGCATCAAGAGATGTTCACTTCCTTGTGGTGGATCAGATATAATATCAAGCAATTCAGAATATGATGACCCTAGGGCCCTTATAAGAACAGGGATATGTCGATGAAAAGCCTGCATCATTTCAAAGGTTACAAAAAATAACTAAATGTAGTGCCATTAGTAATTACATTTGATTTTAAAAAGTCACATAAAATCCTTTCTCACACGAGGCTTATTTCCTGGTGATGAGATGGGATTTTACTTATATTATGAAGCACTTGATTACATTAAAAAAAATTGAAAAAATGGCAGGACCTCATGAAAGATTCCAATTAAACTGCACTTTTCCCCACTCTACATATAAATCCATATGATATGTATGAATTCCATAGATTTTAACAGATAAACATAAAACAGATAAACAAAAACTAATTAACAAAGGAAATAAGAAAACCTAAGTAACAGAAACCCAACCCAGTTAAGATAGGTTTGCATCAAGTACTAGACAGTGCTGAATTGATTATAGCTCCACATAATTAGACAGGCAGGAACATTGGCTCTATAACCTCAGTGGAATGGGATGCTTACCTAAACTTGACTGTCTTAGAGGATCAGCACAAGAACAGACCGACTCTAATCACTGATATATGTGTGTGTGTGTGTGTATATATACTACACAACTGATTTAATTTTTAAACATAGAAATCAAATTGAACCATCTCAAGCTTATATATTCTATAGTTTGGATCTGTTTCTGTTAACAATCATAAGACTTAACTAGCCTGATGTGTAAGAGTGTTATATTCAAGAAATGGAACTCTTGTGTTAGTGTGAGAGAGCTTAGGGAAAATTGTTGGGCCAGATTTCAATCAACTTAAGCTTTTGAATGATCATTTCAGTAATGCAGTCATATATACTGCATGACATATAGAATTGGTTCACCTGATGGCCCCACTCAAAACCAACATGGCTACAGGACAATTCAAATGCGCCCACCCACCAGCTCAACGATACTAAAGTCATTGCCAGGTCCTTAATTTGAACCGGTTCCCTATGTATTTGAGCATTGTAGACACTCTTACTACAAGATACCTCACAGCTCACAACTGCACTATCACAGAGTTCATGCATTAAGTAGTCACTTATGTGGAAAGATACCAAACTATACAAAACATATTACCTTATTTAACATGCTATCAATAACTAAAAATAATATAAACAGAAATGAACGAGACTCACCTGCTTTACAGCTTTTGGGGCATGTCCATAAATATTAAATACAAGTTGAATAAGTGTAGGTTTCTGCACGTATTAAAAAAGAAAAAGAAAAAACTTTACATTAGTGTTGCCAGGAAAAGCAAACCTTAGAATAAGAGCAATTACCAGAAGTTTCTAATTAATTGCCGGTCAAGGAGAGATTATATATAAACCTTTGTACATAAAGCAAAAAACAAAGAAATGAGTCGCTGAACTTCAGGAAATGACATGGTTGATACTGGTTGGTCCTTCCTTGTGGAATCATTTTCAGAGCTTCCAGAATCCAAAATTTGAAAATCACTAACCGATGTTTCTTGGCTTCCAATCTGAAAATAATTGGGCAGGAGAAAAACATGTAATTCACTTAAGATGTTAAAATGGCAGATGCTACTCTAATGGTAAGTGGTAACTTAAAAGCAGATGCTATCCCCCAAAACAAAAGTGTACATGCTTATCTCACCTAATTCAAAATGGTAACTTAAAAAGATAGAAACCTAGTGTTAAAATCCCCATGAACTATAGAGATAACAAAAGCAGCAATCAAATAACAAGTAAACCAGATGACCCTGCAAAAGCTACTATGACAAGAATGTGATGTGGCACGCACCACTAATACGTATATGAAGTTACTGGATTATTGGGTGGGTAAAGATTTGGGGAAATTTTGCTATTAAATTTTAATATTTTGCCAAAGTTTGAGTGAGAATACGTATGTATGTATCCTTCTCAGAAATTTTCGATTTTTTTTTTCCTCATTTAATTAGTATTCTTGGTGCCTAAGTTTTTTCCTATTTTAATTAGAATTCTTGATGCCCAAGTTCTTCAACCCTATAGATATAAACTATTCTAGCCATTTGGCACGATCTTTCAGTATTGAATAATGAAACAGTGTATTTCTCTATTTCATTCCTATTTTCTTGCTATTTTCTTCCTACCAACAATTCTAAAGGTCGGTTGTGACTGCATGTTCCTATCTTTCGTGTTTGCAACACAGCTTAATCATTAGGATGTCATTGCCATTTAGAAAACAAAGCCATATAATATGGAAAAAGGCAATTCATAAATATCGGACTATCAGAAATATGCTTAGAAACATCACAAGAACCTTCAAACGCAAAACTCTGAGTCTGGCCAATTGTTAAGTTGTGACTGCTATATTGCTGGTGGCATTTGCCAATGAGTAACCCAACAGATGGCAAAATGTTATATTCACCATACAATATTCTCATGCTTGGTTGCACGGAAGAAAATGGAAATATTAGAGGAATAACTGAAGGAAACCTACCATCCCTTCAGCTCTTTGCCCTGTGGACCCAGATTGTGAATGCTCTATATCCGAAGGAGGCTGTTCTACAGCACAAAGCAACATATTTGTCGCAAATTTTTCAATAATTTCAGATAAGTAACTCAACTGATAGAGTTTGTTTGCCACCTGTCCAATACAGACAAAAGACAATTTGATGTATTATTAGGAACTAGAAAACTGAAAAACAGTTGCATTTCAAGACAGGGACTAAAATTTAATGGAAAAAGGGAGCCCAGCCAACAGCTTGAAATCAGTCCATTAGAAAGACTTCAGGATGTTTTGAGCAGTAATATCCCTTACCAGCCGGATAGCTTTGGCTCGGATTTCATCTTGTGAATGAACAGCACACTGCCATTAGGAAATATTAGTTGGGCATCTTTCTTATTTGGGAAAAAAAAAAAAAAAAAACAGATTTTNAAAAAAAAAAAAAAAAAAAAAAAACAGATTTTATTAATGTATTAACACAACAGACGGGCATATCTACATAAGACTAAAACCAATAATGTCTATCTACCCATCAATGAAAAATTTCCTCATTAATGCTTTAAGCTTATGTAACACATCAATGTGAACATCACAAAATCACAACACTCCCGAAGAAACTTATTGTAAAATGCTTCTTAATTCTTCTAGGGGTGCTAGGAAGAATTAAACATTTATGGATGCACGTACCCCACTATTTTGCATAACTTTAGTATTTAAGGATACACAATAAAAATTGGTTGCGTACACAAACTAAATCCCTGCTTATGATTAAGACAAATCAACCCCAGGTCTCTGGTACAACCCACTAGAGACCTCCAGCAGGCTAGCTGGAACTTTGAGATATTATTGTTTCTGGTCAGGCTACCATATAAGACCAGCATCTAGAAATTATCATCTCTACATGTCATCTAATGTGATAGATACATCACTTCTTACATAGTTACACCTAATTTTTGTAATGAACAATCATTCCGTTTCAAAACTTTACAGGATGCTAAATTGTTGAACAGCCAACACAGTCAGCTCTACATACAATCTAGATGTTCATCTTGATTGAAATCCTCAACAATAATAATATTTTAACCCTGTGAATGTAAGAAATTCTTGGTCTGGTTCATAAAACAACTTTCATAGACAATAAACATCAAACATGCACAACTATAAAACATTCTATATTCACTAGTCATTTTATAGTTTTGAACCATCCAATATTAGAGAACTTAAATCTATTTAATAAGATCAGTACACCAGTAGTGAATTAGAATTCATTTGCTCCTCTCCACTTGCATCAACTAAAATGTTGTTCTCTTCCTGGAATTTTCAGCATCTAAATGTCATCTTACATGTTAGAGAGAAGCATATCCAACTTCAGACAAGCAATCAGCAGATAAATCAAAACATTTAATAAATTTGATTATTTAAAATTCATTCCAAGGTACCTTCAAAGTGATATCTAAGAAACTTTGTCGATAATGTGGCCGCCCCAAAATCAAACTCCAAACAGCACCAAGGCCCTGAGTGACACGCTCAATGTCCCGAACATCTTTTCCATGTTGATCAGTAACATCAGAATAGCAGAGATCATCTAGTAGTTTCAAAGTGGAGTCGGGCAGAACTGGAACTTCACCAAGAAGTCTACTGAATGATTTGTCTGACGCTGGAAAGGACTCGAGCAAAGACTTAGCCTGCATTGAGGGACTTCATATATCCACTTCTCACAGAAACGGCAATAAACACAAGGAGGAAACAAAACAGCTAGAAAAATGCTTACCACTGCCAAGAGGAACTTTTCGTACACATCAGTAGCAAATGTAGAGTTTTCAACTGAATCAGACATCGACAGAGTATGTAGATGGTACAAGACATGCAATACTAGCTCATGCCCCTGACATCAATTCTTATAAATCAGATTGCATAACATTAAATAACTAATCAACTAAGTGAATGGCTATTATTAGGAAATCACTAAACTTAGGACTAAAGACAAGTTCCTTGAAGACATAATAAGAAAACTCAAACTAGTATACCACAACACTACCTCCCTCCGACACATTTTTTATAGATATGGCATGCATAGACAAATAGAAACCTTTGGCATATTATTTTTGTACATAATTAATAATCAAAATTATATTAATCAATGAATACATTGCTTTTAAGTACTTGAATATTGCCCCACGCTGCTCACCAAAGGGAAAAAAGAAAAAAAGAAAAAGAAAAATCCTCACTCATAATATACAGATGGTTGACACTTGAAAATAGTTTTCTGCTGAATCACAGAATACAAACATACCCAGTTCAAAAGTATAGTTCTCTAATAGCAGCTTGTACACCCAAGTCACTATGAGATGTACTAATAATGGCAATAACTTGCCAAACTTTTAGTTTTTCAAATCACCAAACCAACATAAAGCTTGTTTTTTTCAATATTACTGATTAGTTTAGGCTTGTTTAACAAAATGTCTCAAATACCATATTATAGCACACAATAACAGATATCATTTATGGATTACCCAAAGAAAAAAAGTTCAAGAAAGTTACTTGGGAAAAACAGACACGAGAACCTGAAACATACCTTTTTCTGTTGGTAATCCACAACAATATGTTTATGCAGCATTACAACAATTTCATCATCTGCATCAATCTGTGAGATGAAAACATTTACAGACACTTTGTCAAATGCATTCCGATTAATTGCATTCTGAAATAGAGGTTCATAGAGGACATCCATCAAATTTTGTTTAAGAAGGGTAAACCATATCAAGAGAACCGTAGAGGCAAGAATAAGATACACAGGTTTATCATTCTTTCACAGTACCTCCTTTTAAACTATTTCACCAATCCCACATGGAGAAGAATATGTAGTAGAAATTCATACAGCTGACAAGCAGTAGCCTACATATCAGTAACACATGCCAATCTTCAACGGACACTTTACCTAGTCCAAGACCTAGTTCAACAATGTGCAGCTATAGAATGAATGTTTCTATTAGGAAAATTTGTAGTTTAGGGCCAATACTTAAGAAGACATTTGTGTGGGAGTCTGTCTAGACAATCTACTAATGATTTAAATATCCAAATTCTTCATTAGATTCTTTAAGAAACTCATACTGAGACAAGAAAGTAGTGCGGAGATGTTAAAAACTCATCATTCGACAAGCATATCCAACTCTTTAATTTGATCTACAAAGTTGGACTGAGAAAAAAAAAAAATACCAATCTGCATTTGAGTTTAAACAATCAAAAGATTTGTTCCTACCTGAGCAACCAATCGAGCAAGTAATGCCAAGCGCATCTGACTGTAATCTGTCCCATGCAAATACTTGTATGATTCAATAATCCGTTCAATTGCCAATTTTCTCACACTTTGTTCCTGCTCTTGGGTCAGCTCAACATATACTGGAAGCTGAGGTATATCCTGACACATATCTTCAGATGCAGATGTGTTTGAAAGAGCTGGAGAATGCTGATCAGATTCTAGAAAATATAAGGTATCATCCTCAGCTTTCACTTCAACATCTGACCACTTCATTGCATCAAAGTCCTCATCAACCGTTTGTACAGGAGAACCAGTGAGATCTGAGGATACATTGATCTTAGGAGTGGGGTCAATTTCCACAGGTCCATCCTGAACCTCCTCTGTGGGAGTTAGTTGACCAGTTCTAGAAACCAATGGACTATCCAAAATCTTATCATCACTCTCTGTTTTGGGCATGGGAGTTGCTAAGGGAGTTTCAACAATTGTCACAGCAGGAAGCGAATCAGGCTTACTTAAAGAAACTGAACCATCAAAGTCAGATTGCATAGTAGTAGTATCCTCAACAGTGGGTGTGGATGCCAGTCCAGCAGACACTGATACACACCGTGGATCAAGGCGACGGGGATCCTGAAAAAGCAACTAGATATTTAATTCAAAGAATTCAAACATCCTATAATATTAAAGACAGATTGATTCACAGTAATAGTAGATACATAATCATGAAGATGCTACAATTTAGTGAAGTTTACCCTTCGTGGATCTCGCTTGGAATCAGTGGGGAGATTATTCATATTGGATGTATCAGAAACTGATAAGCCAGTTACAGTTGTTGAAGAAAAAGGCCCTTGTGCAGTGAGAACTGGAGATTGCACAGAAGATGTTGGGGACCCTGCAACGACTTGTGCCGAACTACTTAAAGAACCTATCTGCCGAGAAACTGGCAAGCTCCCGAGCCTTGTCAATGGTGGGGGCATCTTAGGCAAGTGCCTCATATTTGTTATGACAATATCAGCCAACAGATCAGGATGGATATTTGAAATAAGAATTTCAAGTGACTCAGCACCTCTTTCCCCTTCAGCGAGCAAAGCACCAATCATGGCAATCATTTGCTCCACAGGAGTCAATTCGCCATCTAACATGGGAACGTCGGAGGACACTCCGTTTACAGAATTGGCATCGCACACAGAATCATTCATTTGAACAGGCAAAGTTGAAAAGGTGTCGGAACCATAATGAACTCGCTTGGAAGGCATCTCATGACTATTAGCTGACTCTTCAATATCCAGAAGTGCAGGTCTTTTTTTTAGCAGGTCCCCTGAAACAGGCAACTGGCTTGACTGTTGATCATCCTGATGATTGGAATTTTCAATAGATTATGAGGAATGAAACAAAAAATTCAGTGATTCCATTCTATATGTGAAAAAATAAAAAATACTCGCAAGATGGTGAATTTATTTTACCTTGCCCAACCGAGCATCACGTGAAGCACGCTCAGAATTTTTCAACATTTTATCAACTTGACGGATTACTTGATCAGCAGCATCCCCAGCATTCATAGCTCGTAGGGCCCTAAGTAATCTATCTCTTGACTGAAATGCAACAAGGATGAACATGTCAGGCAACAGAACAGATGGAAACTGGAAAAATTTTGGGACTTTTGCATTTTATCTTTTAATGCTTAACGGCCTCACAGTTTCATCAATATTGGAACAAAATGCGATCAAAGAAGCCTACTATGTTACTTTATGTTAGCGTTTGGCCTGTCATGAGGAATCTATTCTGGAGGTTTTTATGCCAAAAATCTGGAGTTTCACAAAAATGCCTAAGTTTTCACTACTAACGGGAATAAGAAATGTTCATATCTTCAATGAAGAATGCCTACCATGCCTAGTTGTAGAATGTCAACCTTTCCTGACAGAATGTGACCATATCCATGTCCATTCACAAAAATACATGCCTACGGATGCAAAGTTTTGAAACACAGGATTTTTCATGTAAGATCCTCTCTATTTTACAAAAAAAATGGTTAATTACTTGTCAAGATGAAAATGAACTTTCCACTATGAAAAAAATTAAAATAAATTAACGGAAGTTTTTATCTCATATCAAGACATGATTCTGGCTATATTTTGACATGTGGACAGCAACTTTTAGAGTTCTACAGGGTTGAAATGCAAGAGAGGACTTTAAATTTTACGAAAACATCAATTAAACTATCAAATCAGGCCCCAAAAGAAAATAAGAGAAAATATGTGAAAGAAAGAAGAGAAGAGAGGAGATCATTAATTTCTCTCATTTTTGTTTGGTTGGATAGCAATAAATGAAGATAATCTAAATTAAACATATTTTGTCTATTTGAAAATCAAACATACAAATCTCCTCTCCAAATCGCTCCACTTCTGAAGAGTTGGAGAAAAAATGAAAGTAGTGATAACTGCTAACAGAGAAAGAGGTGATGAATAAAATTTGTTTCTTATCGGCACAAAAAAAAAAACATTGACAGAAGTGATCTGAAGGGGCACAATAATTTTGATAACAAATTTAAAAAAAAAACACTGTACCTCTACAATAATTGGGTTAGTACACCTAAGGAATCCCAAGAAGGCAGTTCTTAAAGAATACTGGATACTGGCAGTATGGCGCCCTTGCATCATCTCAAATTTTAGATCAAAATCAAATAGTGCAGAAAGAATGGTACTATAGTGAACTGGTCTCTTCCTCGCTATGGCAGCAAGACTGTCAAACAAAAGAAAAATTTTTGATGAGGAAGAAGCACTATAAGTAAGAACATAGTAATGCAACACACTAAGCACAAATTTTTGGCCAATTTTAAGCAGAACTACTTGAAAGCTAAATAGTAACACAAAATTTGAGGGAAATCCAAAATGTTGTATTCAAATTAAAGCATTATGAGATGAAAACTGAATTAGAAACAACAAATTCCCGCTTTTTCAGATGAAAACCAAATTTCAGTACAGAACATGTGAATCATCAAAACATGGGTGTGCCACTCATGCACATGCATGCATCTACAAACACAAAAACACACACAACAAAACCCACAGAAAACAGCGAAAGTAACATGTTTACCAAATTTTTATTTTTATTTTTTCACATAGGACCCTAAGAAAATCTGGTTTAGTCCTCCAATAAAATTCCACTACGCATGCAAATTATTCACTTAAAATTAATGTTTTAACTTTTAAGTATATATAAAAATTGACTTCTTAGAAATGACGGCAATCAAGTTTCACAGGTTGCAGCTTCAGCAAGAAAACTTCTCAAGAGACCAAAGAAAATGCATCTTCAGTGGGGGGCAATCATCAAGAGAAAGATACTCCAGTGTCTTCAGAGTGAGGTCCACAGATAATAGTGCACCTATTCTTTCCAGATTGATAACAAACCAGATATCATAGAATCCTCTACATAGTTTACACGTCAACACACATTTTGTTCTGTATATCTTGTACCTTTCACCACATTTCCCTCTCTTGTAATATCTAACCATATTTCTTGATTTAACAAATGTCCTACTTGTTTTCTTACAAGTTACAACCTACAGATATAGGAGACTTTGTTCAACCAAGACATTGCACCTAAAATATCTAAAGAAGGCCATATATATTGTATATTTGTCATCTTCTTACATATAATCTTAATTAGTTTCCTATAGTAAATAATTAATATAAGCTATTGAAACAAAACAAAATTATGCCTCATGGCTTGAGGATTGTGAATACAACTTGCAGGAGTAAAATGCATCATCAGAAAAGAAATTATGAACTAAGTAGTTCCAACGAAAGAAAAGCTAAGCAAAAATTGCAATAGAACACTGAGGAAGATGAAACTAAAATAACTTATTAACCAGAGACTGGAGTAAACCACCATTTATAGGAAACATTATTGAGTTATTGATTTCTGGATAAATAATAATAAATAACAGATTTTGCCTGAAAAAATTAACCAAGATGATGGCATCCCCACAACACATCCCCCAAGAACGAAATTTTACATTCTTCTTTGTTAATTGTTAACTCCAAACAAAAAAAAAGACCCGATGAAATCATGTTCAATTGAATACTAGAAACATTTTCTACTTATTTGTTCAGTTACAAACCAAGCTCCGATATGTATGTCGCTTAGGCGCTTAAATATTATTAAGACTATGAATAAACCCTCCTCAAGCCTTTCTCCAGTACAACAGGAGCTTGTTACAAGGACACTTAACATATATGCTGAAATACTGTTGCATTGCAGTGTTCTCAAAAATCACAAATCCACAAAAGAAATCAAATTATGGCTAAACCATTCAAGGCATTTCATATCAAAAGGGATACCAGATAGTCTGAACCATATTGTTGCTACTAGCCTAAGTTGACAACAACTGCAGATCACTGCCAGGGTGCCACCTAAGGGTTTATATCCTATTTCATATCAGTTGAGCACAGATTAAGGAAGGTCAAGGATATTCTGTCTGGATTAAAAGTGAGACAGATTTTTAAAGCATTTTCAGATACTAGGATTAGGACTTCAAATTATAAAAAGTTTAACTAAACAAGAAACCTAAAGAAATGAAAGATTACCCAGGACAAGCAGCATAACAATCAAGGGCAAACCAACATATCTACAAAACTGTCAAGCACAAAGGATTGAAGGCACAAAAAACCAACCTCAATCCATAATGTGCAGTGCATGACCAACTGAAGCTATTAAACTAATCTCAAAGCAAACAAAAATCTAACTCATCTGTATATAAGAACTATGAAAGAGTGGATGTCCAAAAACCCGTGCCTTGCCTAGGACGTATTCAGAGGGTCCATCCCTTACCACTTATATGATTCACTTAGACTATTCTACCCCAAGACATTGTGCAGGTAAATAACTCTTCTAATAAGATTATCTCATGGTACTTGCTTTATTTGAAGAGTGAGTTATATCCTATTTCATTACATCTCATTGGTACCATCAAGAATAGTTCAACTGTAACAACCAATTTCATCCTTAAAATTTTATTCATCATTTCAGAACTGATATACACTTCTCCTATTTAATGAAACGCTCATTTAAATCATTCAAAATGCTTCAGATTCACATCAAAACTTTTGTACAAGGATAAAGCTAAATAGTTGCTACTATTGGCTTCTATTTCATCAAAATAACAAATTTTCAGGAATCAACATGGAATCTACTATAATCTGCATAGCGGCTCTTTTTGTAAGAAACACAAATTTTGTTAAGAAAACCAAAAACTGAAGGAAATACAAGCAAAATGGATAAGCAGTCCAAGCATACATAACAAAGCAACACACCCACACCCCCCCCNCCCCCCCCCCCCCCCCCAAAAGAAACAAATCAATAATAATATCAATAATAATTGCGCTAAAAGGAAAATTCTGGAAATGTTTTGACAAAGATGCCCAAAGAGAAGCAAGCAGCCTAACTCTATCCCAGCTAAAAATGACATAAAACATAAATGAAAATACATAAGCTTAGCCAATAAAATATATACAAGACTTATATCCACTCATAAGTCTTCAAGAATTACTCCTTGCTGGTACAAAATCTAGCATAAAAGGCTTTAGAACTTATTAGGACTCCTTTGGTAATTGAATAGTAAAACTTTCGATCTATCCAGATACAACAATTCATCATACAAAAATGTGATGATAACCTCTCCAAATATTTTAATTACGTTAGTCCATGTCAACATGGTGCAATTTCCATATTACTAGAACCAAGTATTGCACAATTAGATAAAAAAGTAGCACATAATCAATCTCTCTTTGGTGCTGTTTTGTAACTTGTGAGAAGGTTAAGGCAAAACGGTATCTCAAGTTTCACGATATATTGCTACCAATACAGGCATTGCTTCCTACATTTACACAAACTTTTAGAAGACAAATTTTCATGAGGCAAATGCATGTTAGTAAACTACCTGAAACAATTTCTCACATTTCAGACAAATTTCTTTCTAAAGACTTTTAGACCATTTGCCACAACCTGAATGCATATTACTAACTACCTATATTTTCTGAATGCATATTTGCTATTTGTTTCCATATTTGCCTCAACCTGGAAGTCTTGTATGAGATACACAAGTTTGTTTAAGCTTTCTCAGTGTCATCATCACTTCAAATGACTTCTTTTACATGTAATAACAATATATTTAACTATTTTAAGCTGTCATATACCCAAAATACCAACATACTAGCATCTCACTTCCCAGACAAAATGACTGCACAACATCACATCTAACAAAACTTTTGTCAATAGCACATGCATCCAAGTGCAGATCCTGTCATAAGGTACTTTTCCTTTTCTCCAAGTTCTGGTATCTCATTTTGACAGTCCAAGGATTTCAGCTACATAGCATAGAAACAGAAAGAGAACACAATTTTTATCTATGTGATTCATGTCCGAAGTGTTAAGATGTAAATAAGTACAATTGACTACGAAGTTGAATGAAAAATTAAACTGTTGAAACTAAAGCTTGGTTGACAATGACATAATATAGAAAATAATGATTGCCATGATATTGATGATGAAAATATTGTTCTCTATCAAAAAAAATTTCAATTTAACTCAACTTCATATGAAATACCAACAGTCAATGTTTCCACTCCATTTTAAAGGATTTAATTGATTGTAACCGATAATACATTACTGTGAGCCAACAAATCACTCAATTACTTAGAACTACATGTCTAAATTGCTCAAATACATGATCCTCATAACAAAGAATTTGAAATAACAAGTATTGAGTGAATAAACTGTGCTGTTAAAAGGCCAATTTGATGGTCAAGATGCTATGTTTCAGACTTAAGGAACAAGATCTTTATAACCTATATGGCCAGAAACAACATGTGAAATTAACACATTTTATTTTGAAATTCCAACAACAAAAAATTCAAGATTCAACAGAAAAATAGGCTGTGATGTGAACTGCCAATCATATAAAAAATACAAAATGTGCATACACATAACTCCAAGCAAAGAATTAGTGTTACAAAGAATTGAAAATTTGAGATGGAAAACAACAAGAAACAAGAACAAAATATTGAATAATAACCCTTGGTTGAAAAGAAATTTTGATTATTAATGTGTTAAATGTGTATCAGCTGTTATAAAATAATCAATACATCTTCAAATAGCTCACACATTATTAGCTGCATGGGCATACAGCATAGAAACTTAAACACTGGTAAAGTAAATGGTCTCTCTAACAGTTTACAAGCATAAACTGCATTGCTTGACCACCATGTTTCCCTCAGCACATGAGATGACCATTTTATCCATCATTTATCCAATCTAATCACCGGCCAATGTTGCTCCACAGAACCCAAACAATTTGCAGTTTAACACTGTCTAGCCCTGTAACTCCCATTATCTGAACCACCAATGCAGCAGTGTCCAATGCCATTACCTCCTCAAAAGAGAGCTGGTCAGCATGCTGCAATAATATCACAAACAAGCAGTTGAACTTGTACTAAAGCTGTTCCCCAAGCTTCAGTGATCCCTCCATAAATTTCAAGATGGTTAAACTGATGACAAAATCCAGTTTACCATCTATATGTTAAATATTTAAGGCCTTCATTAATCTGAACATATTTAATGGCATCAGTAATGGTGAAGAGACATGATAGTATCACTTTAAATTACAACCAAATACATTAATGTTGCAACTTCTAGTGACTAGTCACCTTTTTGCACGGAGAGATGAAGGATAAAGCTAGAATATATTTGAATTTTTCAGGTGTTATAAATTCTGGACACAGTAGAGATGCGGGTGTAGGGAGGAAGTTAAGACTACATTAAAGCTCCAAAGTGTTCCATTTGATGAAACAAAGTTATGTGCTTTATATAATTCAATTCTAGTTGTACTTCAGAAATAATAACTGTATGCATGCTTGGTGCATAAAGTCATAATGGTAATTATCTTTGCAAAATTTATATGCATATGTACATGTGTACTATGTGTTCCTTTTTATCATCCAAAACTTATCATGTTAAAGTAATATCTGCATTTTTTATAGGAGTTAAAGCAAAATATGCTAAATCCATAATGAATGACCAGCCACCAATAGGCATACAAAATATCATAAACTGAAGTTGTATGCTGATAATATATACACACAATGTATGCATAACACCCATGAACATGTAGAAAGCCAATTATCCAGAATTGAAATTGTATAAGTTCTCAGTTCCCCATTTGAAAGAAAAATTTACAGAAAATGAAAACCCATGACGCAAACCCACAAATGTCTTGTGTTAGTGTGCAAGATAACAGATAATAAGTCCAACAAACCTGACTGCTAAAGCTTAGGATGAAGGTTTAGATACTTAAATATTAATTAACTCCTACTTTATTATCAAGAATATCAAATTTGGCCACCAAAACAATAGTACAACAGGTGAAATGCAAAAAGGAGTCCAGGCCATGTACTCAATATTACTAAATTTTTAGATTGCCACATGTTTCATGTATTATTTCCCATGTCATTTGAGTGTGTGTGTGAGAGAGAGAGAGAGAGAGAGAGAGAGAGAATGCAAAAGATAAACAAAATGAACAAATAACTTGCTACCAGCAAGTGAGCACTCACCAATTGACAATGGTAATTGTCAAGGAACCAGGTAGACTACCAGCCGCCCGCAACAAATTTAATAGAATACCAAGGGTCCTATTTGTTTCTGACATTAGCATGTACGGGTCAAGAATAGGGTGTCTACCATCCAGCCACGAAATATTAAAAGCCCTTCTACTTCCTGTTGTATATACAACCAAATTAACACCAGAATAAACCAAACTCTAAAATAGATGAAAGCTCAAATTTCTGAAGAGACTGGCAAAGGCATTAGGTAAGAAGCAATGCAACTGTCTAAAACCTACACTACATCATCTCAGTAAGACTGTCGAGTCTTTCATTTATTTAAGAGAAGAATAAAAAAACAAAATAAAAAAGCCTTCAAAGTTTGAATGCAGTACCTTCGGCAACAGGTTTTTCAGAATCAGTGGTGTCAGATGTGAATAGCAAAACATATGTTTCCAAAAATTTCAATGCAAGCAACTTTGTCCCCACAGAACCAGGCTACAAAATCAAATTGAAAAAACTTTCAGGTTAAACAAATTTTGCAAATATCTAGCAACAAATAAAGTATATGTTCAGATTGCAAAATGTTCATACTCTCACATTAAAATTCTATACTAAAATAGAATACATTCTAATGTTTACAGTGTATTTCACACTTATTCAAGAGTATTTAATAAGGTTTGGATGCATTTTAAAAGTTGAAATTTGACACACAGGTATACATATATATGAAGTATGGTACCCCTGAACTTAGCAAAGAAGAAAATTCAGACAAACCTGAGCAAGTATAATGGCAGTTGAAGAAAATTGAAATAGACTAGCAGGTTACGACCTACCTCTAATGCAATGGCAAATATAGCGTCCTTGAACTTAGCCATCCACGACCAAAGTTCTTCAAGCCACATCTCGACTTTACCTCGCCGGTGAAACTTTTTGAGAACCATATGTATTCAAGCAAAGTAAACAATATGATTCAGAAAAGGAAGAGAGAACTGAGAGTTAAACCAAATAAGAAATATATAAAACTTCCATCAGGTAAGTATTTGAACATATAAAATAAGCTTACATGGATTAAAAGATTAATAAGCAAACATGACATTTTGTCCAGTGGGTTGGGCTTTTTAGTTCTTTTTAATATTCTTTTTTCAGGCGTAACAGGTTCTTCCTGAATCAGTTCAAAAGCTGCTTTTACTAGACAGTGTAACTGTGGTTTATAATTTACACATAAAAATTGGAATATTTTCCTTTATATTGCTTCTGGTACAAATGAATTGACTTATTTAAAACAAGCCTTGTTCTTTGGATGTTCTATCTCATGTCTGGTACTGATTTGAACTTTTGTGAGTGCTGACCACTGATTCCATGATTTATAAGAATGAAGCCCTTCTCATTCTGTTTATGGAGCACATAACACTTTTGTTCGCATTATCCAGACTAAGTAGAAGGGCAAGTTGCAAAGTAATGAAAAACATATAAAATAAATTCATTGAACATATTTGTTCAGTATATTCTACATTTGTGCTGTTTTGTCTAATAATTGCATATGTGTGTTTTTGCTATTAATTACATATGTGCTTGCATGTTGTGCTCGTAGCATATCAAGCACATTTTTGCATGTGTTTATGTGACTTGCATGTAAAGAGAGAGAGAGAGAGAGAGAGAGAGAGAGAGAGAAACCTGCAGTGTCATCTCCTCCAAGACACTAACAAAGAAATTTGTGCAACAAACTATAGACTGCCTTGCAACATTAGTGTCACTGTCTTTCAACAATGCCAAAAAGACAGGCATTAGTACAAATGATTCCTCCATTGCTTTCAAGCCAATCTCCTCGATTACCCTGCCAGCCATAAAGAATAATGGATCATAATCAAGCTGGACCTCAAAAAGGGGGAAAAAATGAAATGCCTAGTGAATATTGCCATGCACACATCCCTGACACAGATGTGTCAATTGATTTTAGGCAAAACATTTAAATATGAAAATATCTAGGCCTCACATATATGACAATCAAGCAATTTAGTGCATGCAAAAAACTCTGTTAGAATAGTCCAAGGGACATAATCCACAAAATTATCATGGTGCAACAATCCTCTATTCTTTCTCATTCATATAAACAATGTTTCTGTGGTAAAGATGACTATCACCAGACTAAAATCCTTCTAATAACTCAATCTATTCAACAAGTGTAACAAAAAGGCAAACTCAAATTCCTCCCTAAAATAGAAGGATTCCATAAAATTTTGGTACAATTGCATATGTTAACAGAATCAAGTTCCAATCTTTAATTTCACTAACACGTAGAGCCAAAAATCCATACATATGCATGCATACATACGTACATACACACATAAATGTATATAAGGGTCAACAGTAAAACCAAGTGTTCAACAGGACCAGAACGTAATGGAGAAACACAATGCACCCCATAAAGACCACGAAGATAAGCTCAAAGTCACAAACTTTGAATTCCATAAAATTCAGAAAATCAACAAAGTTGAACAGCAACTAAAAAAACATGCTTATTTTGGCAATCAATCATATCCCACTCGCCAAGTGGTAGAATTTAGGTTTTCGGGAACTCACTCTAGGAGCGATAACCGGACGGGGCTTTCGGGGGAGGACTGGAGGTCGACCAAGTAGGGGAAGAGCTCGGCGGCCGAAGAAAGCTCCATGGACAACAAGACATCTTTTGCCTGGCTCAAAGATGAGAGCTTGACGTCCAAATCGCCGTGGTTGTTGGCGGTGGCGAGGAGAGAGAGTATTTGGTCTTTGGGAGCTCCGGCCATGATGGCTGCGTTAGGGTTTTGAAAAGGGTGAGAGGGGGTTTTGGTGAGGTTGAGGGCGACCAAAATGGAGAGAGAGCATAGGACGAAATTGAAGGCGGGTGAAAGTGAAGCAGCGGGCTGTTTGTTTGTTTATTCTGTTGTGTGAAAACCAGAGAGGGGATTTGGTTGGCTTCGACTGGATTTGGTTGATGTGGATTTTGAGGATGTGTTCCGAGTTTCAGTTTTAAAGATGTTCCTCTCTCAGTGGTCAAAAAAAAAAAAAAGATGTTCCTCTCTCGGAGAGGTATGGACCGATTACTAACTTAAATATTGTTTGTTGACCAAGAAAAAACGTAAATAATGTTTTTACAGGAATAATTTAGCAAATTGTCCAAAAAAATAAAAAAACGTAAATTTATTCCCTGCAATTTCTTCTTTATTCTTTTCTGATAAATTTCTCGGCGGCAAATAGAATTAGCAAATGCCAATTATACCCTAAAGTTTCAGTCCATTGACAAACGACTGATGTCTTCCCGGCAAAAAAAAAAAAGGGCCTTTATAACAGGCACAAAGAGGATGAGACAGAGTTACATCACATCACAGAGCTCAATTCAATCAAATTCAGCGGTTAGGGTTTGTTCGAAATGGAGGGTTGGGACCCGAACACGAAGTCGACGCTGACCCAAATCCCACTCTTAGCCACGAAGGCCGGCCCAAGAGATGGGGCGTTGTGGACGCAGAGGCTGAAGGAGGAGTACAAGTCGCTGATCGCCTACACCCAGATGAACAAGTCCAACGACAACGATTGGTTCCGAATCTCTGCGGCCAATCCCGAGGGGACACGTTGGACTGGCAAGTGCTGGTACGTCCACAACCTCCTCAAGTACGAGTTCGACCTCCAGTTCGATATCCCAGTCACGTACCCCGCCACCGCGCCCGAGCTCGAGCTCCCTCAGATCGACGGCAAGACCCAGAAGGTAGTGGCTTTTTTTGTTTTCCGATTTTCCGATTTTGCCTCTTTGCTTTTTGTTTTTTGTTTTTGGATAATTGTTTTGTTCACTTACTGGGTGCTTGTGGATTTTGGTTCAGATGTATAGAGGGGGGAAGATCTGCTTGACCGTGCATTTCAAGCCGCTTTGGGCCAAGAACTGGTACATTTTCTTTTTCGTGGTTTTTATTTTTTTATGTGTTTGTTAAAATTATTGTGATTTGGTTATCTGTTTGATCACCGAGAAAGTGTCGGAATGAAACAAAAGTGGTTTTGGGGGTTGTATCCTTTTGTGCTATCTGGGTTTAGAAGAGATTTCAAAATCAACTGTGAACTAAAACCTCATTATTTTCTGGATTTGTGTACTGGATGCGTAGTTTATTTTCATTGGATACGAGAAGATAAGATATCACAGAAGATTTAGAACTTAATTTTAGTTTTGATTGCTGATTATTTTCACATCAACATTTCTGCTTGAAAACAGAAAATTAGAGTGCATAATTGGATTAATCCAATATATTAGTCTTCTTTTTAAAGTAATTTACACATTTACACATTTAGATTAAAATTGTAGACTATTCGGATAAAGATTTTGGTAATAATTGTAGACTATTTGGCTTTCGTTTGCTTTGTGGAATATGAAGAGGAAGAGAAGTATTTGCATTCTATTTGGTGTTTGTGTCACACACACACACAAACATACACGTCGATTTGAAGTAAAGTGACACACATTGAGAAATGGAACTTTGTTATTTCAATAATTTCATGGCTTTTGCATAAGAATTGATTATGAGGAAATTTTTTTTCTCATTTTAATCGGATACAATAGGAACTTAATCTAATTGATTTTGGAGAAACATTAAGTAAATAAAACAGTGCCTTTTCTTGATCTACTTTCTTGAAGAAAAGGAAGAAAAAGACAAATGAAAAATGAAAATGAACTCAACTCTTTATTCACCAGCAAACTATAGTAATAACAAATTATTATTTTTCTTATTTTGCTTTTATTTATTTATTTACTCTGTTGGAGTTATAGGGTAGTACTTATTATGATCTTTCTTATGTTATGCAGTCCTAGGTTTGGTATAGCACATGCGCTCTGTTTAGGTCTTGCACCATGGCTTGCTGCAGAGATTCCCATTCTTGTGGATTCTGGTATGATTAAGCACAAAGATGATGCGGCAACGTCATCTGAGTCGTAGTTGTGCTATGTAATATTGACGCTGTAAGAGTAAACCTTGATCAAGGAAAATAATTGTCGAGCCACAAGTAGCAATTTACCGGAGCTGAGGCCTATAACTTACTGCAGATAAATACATTTTTGAGATCAAATACATACTTATGAAACTATTTTCATTTTTAGTATTGAATGCACACAGTTACATTGTAAGATATGACATTGATATCTTCTTTTCTTTTTAGTTGATATGTTCCAGTGGTTCTTGTTTTCTTTCAAAGATTGTATGTGCTTTACAGTTGACGTATGTAACTTGTGATGCAAGAGTTAGGCTTCATAATCATGACCTTGCACCTCGTCATATCTACCGATTAATTTCTATGTATTCTCCTTATTGTGTGTGGGCTCCAAATTGGTCGACCCGAGTAGTATGGATGACTGGGTCTTGTTTCTTTAGTTTTCAATGATCTGCGTCAGCTTGAGATTTTGCTGGATGTAAAGGAAGTGCATATATTCCCCTGAGGACGATTGGTTTGGTTCAGACTCACAACAGTTTGTACCATTTTCAACTTAGAGGATGGTAGTCAGTCCGCATTAAATTCTTGCTCAGGGTTTTTCAGAATTTCTTGCCATTTACAATGTAGCTTAGGCGCAGAGATTATGTTGGAAGATCATGATGGGACAGGTCTTATTGACCTTATGGTAAACCCAGAAAGGAAGTAACCTCTTGGCTCTAGATTTGCAGGAATTAAGCGAAGCTTGAGGCAAGAGGTTATTAATGACTTTCAACCTCAAATTGTTGTGCAACAATTTTTTTGGGTACATAGTGTAACTCTTGAAAGCAGTTGATGACATGTGAGTTTACCAGCGGTCAATGACCAGTGAGTTTAGCTCTGTAACTAACCGTACTACCAATTGTTTAGAGTTCCGCAGCTCCAAGTATTGAAGACATGGGAAACCATGGCTTGGTTATAAGTTATAACAATGGACAGTTTTGTGATTATTAGTCTGTCCAAGCAAGTAATGCTTGGGTAGGATCCCTGCCACTCCCAGTTTCTAATTGAGGAAAGTCTCATAAGGTTAGTTATTTTGGAGATGGGAATGATCTGTCACCTTTACCTTCGAACTCAACACCAATTTGACATCTTGATCACTGAAAGTTGACCAATCAACTATGTTGATTGTTTAGCTCTGCCAGACAAACTCATCCAACTTGGAAAGAGAATTCTTGAACTAACCCTTTATTGACAACCTCCTTGTAAAGGTTTTGGTTCAAAAGAAATTAACAAAATCTCATCAACCTCACCGTCATACCTACCATGTTCAGGATTTGAATTCGTTATCGTATTAAAAATATATGGATTTGAATTCCAAGACATGACTTAAGTGCTGAATAGATTTAATTAACAAAAAAAAAAATTATTCGCACATTTACCCCATTAAAAATATAGGTCAATGAGCAGACTGCAACTTGAAACATTCTGTGTCTACAGATTGCAAAGATCACAGATTGTCGCTGGCAGGGTCTCAATGAGACTGTTTGAGAGGTCAAGAAATCTCAAATATATTAACTCCCAAATCGACCTGTGCATCCATATAACTGTATAGAACATAATAATGCAGCTTCATGCATAAATACTGTAAATTGTGAAAAAAGAGTTGCTTTTAGTCAATCCCCAATGAGCCCATGTGGCGAAGTATTTAGCTCATCAAACCACCCAAGAGTGACTTGTAAGTATCTAGCTAAGCTTGGGCAAGAAGTATAAGTCAGCCTTTCAAAGAGCCCCGTAGAAGAGGTGATACAATCAAGATTTCGCACATTTGATATTTCATATACAAAGCTTCAATTAAGGCATAACTAAGGAGGATGCTTTGTGTCAAAGCCCCATAGGCCTAAATCACCCTTAATTAAAACCGGTTTGTAAGGATGATTTCTCAAGGCTTATATACTCTACATCCCAACTATATCCTAGCGATGTGAGATTTAACACTTTATCATTTTGGCTGAATATTTTGCATAAAAGAATTTAAACCAGTAGAGAAATATCAAATATCAATATATATACCTTGTATATCGATATATTATTGCATGCATAAGTTGCCTCTAGTGACTGAGGCACACAGCCAAAGAAGCAGAAACACCCTTCTTTCTTTACAAACTGATGAAGTTATGATTACATATCAACGTGCTTATCTTTTATTTCATTTCACATTCACTATTCACAGGACTTTCTGATCAAATAATTGGACCAGCTGCAAGAATTTCTTCTGTCACGCTGTTGTCCTTCCCAATCTTGTGATTCGTGAATACCTCAAAATTCTTCTTGAACAGACCACCCAGCTTAATTACTGTATCTCTGTAGGCGTTCTTGTCTGACCACTGCCATTGAAAACATTCACATACACCTTGTCAATACAAATAAATGCCAGCAAAATCTTAAGTAGCAGTAAAATAAGAAGAAAAAAGCAAAACAAAAAAGGAGCCAACTTACGGTGTTTATTGGATCCAGAATTTCTGAAGGTACACCCTCAATCTCAGTAGGGATTTCGAGACCAAATACTTCAGTCTTGGTGTAGGTTGCCGACAAAAGGCTCCCGGAGTGAATAGCATCAATAATCTTCCTGGTATAGGCTAATTTTATACGGTTACCTGTTCCATACCTGTAAGAGAACCAAATGTAAAATAACTAAAGTAGATGAGATGCATTTGCGTTTTCTGTTTATATATATTCCATACATTCCCCTGGCCAAAAAAAAAAAAATTCCATACCTTCCTGCCGACCAGCCTGTATTAACAAGCCATCCGGTAGCCCCGTGCTTTTGCATCTTTTCAGCCAACATTGCGGCATACTTTGTAGGATGCATCATTATAAATGCTGCACCAAAGCATGCTGAGAATGTAGCTTGTGGCTCCTTGATGCCGTCCTCTGTACCGGCCACCTATTTTTTTACCACTGGGAGTTCCATCAATAAAATTCAATGCATACAACTACAAGAAGTTTCAAATGGAAAGCAGCTTGAATATATACCAAAGCAGTGTAGCCGCTGATAAAATGGTACATAGTTTGGGCCAAGTTTAGCTTGCTCACAGGTGGAAGTACACCAAATGCATCACAAGCCAGGAGGATGACATTTTTTGGATGGGGACCAACACATGGTATTTTAGCATTTGGTATGTACTCTATAGGATATGCTGCCCGAGTGTTCTCTGCAAAAATGTTTGTCAAGGTCAAAATAAAAATCAGCAAGAAAGACGACATAGTGTTTGTTGAACAGAAACAAAAATAAAAAAGTTCTATGTATGATTCATTTTTATACTTATCTATTATATGATTTACTTATTATTCCTTGTACAACATGGGTTGCTACAATAGGGATTAATGAAAATAAATCGCAATTTTTTCAATTGTTTATAGCCTCACAATCTTTAGTACACATCTTTCTTACCAAGATATTGTGAAAGTTGACCTACAGAGCCAAAGTTTTCCATAGGAAAGTTTCTTCCCCCCCGTATTCAAGTCTTCTTACTCTTAATTGGTATAGAGTATTCCCTATGTCTATATAATGGCTATTATGGTGTGTCTAATAGTGTGAAAGATAGTAAGGAAAACAAGAGAATGGTGAAGTAGATTTGAGAGCTTGGGTGTATTGGGATTTGGGGTTGTGAGGTTTGTGTGTGTGTGGTGTGTGTGTGTGTGAGGTTGAGAGTTTGGGGAAAATCCTTGTACTTGTTGTTTGGTTGATAGTGGATTTTTAATCCCCCTTCCTCATGGATATAGGCAAGTTAACAGAACCATGTAAATCTGTGTGTTCTTTCTCTCTATTTATTTTTGCTTCTTAATTGGATATCTCCGCTGAGTCGTTTGTCTTATTTGTGTAGGTCTTTTCACAACAGATAGTTTGCTAAACAGTATAATCTTTCATCTTATTAAACACATATGCACAATCTTTACCTGTAACAGATTTCTCTGAGTAATCCACTTCCCGAGTATGCTCATCAAACACAACATTCTCCAAAACTGCCAAACACATGCAATCATATATGGAACAGATCCATTTAAATAAAACTTATTGTTAAAGTAAAGTTCAATTAAATCATCATGTTACCAGTCCCAAATTTGATGGCATTCCAAATATCTGGTTCCTTTTCCCTTGACAAATCAATGCACTTGGCATAGCAACCACCTTCAATGTTTGACACACCATTGTCACTCCAGCAGTGCTCATCATCTCCAATTAAATACCTATTATGATCTGTAGACAAAGTCGTCTTCCCAGTGCCTGTGACAAACATAACCCAAAGCAAGAGCATAATCAGTTACAGAGCTACAAAAGAAACTGAGACAAAGGAGTCGACAGTTGATGATGCACGCTGCTATGATTGTGCAATAAAAATTGTACCAGATAATCCAAAGAAAAGGGCAACATCGCCATCTTCCCCCATATTGCAGCCCGAGTGTAGAGAGAGTATTTGACGCTTGGGCATGAGATAGTGCATTACACTGAACAGGCCTTTCTTCATTTCCCCAGCATACTGGGTGCCAAGGATGACCATTTCCCTCCTAGCAAGATTGAGGTCTATGCTAGTAGAGGAAGTCATGTAGTGAGTGTAACGGTTACATGGGAACTGCCCAGCATTGTATATTGTGAAGTCCGGAGTACCAAAATCCTCCAGCTCTTCAGGAGTGGGTCGGATGCACCTGTCACTCAGCCGGTTATTGTTTGAACACTAAACTAAGAGTTTATAATATATTGTTGCATTCAGCATTTGTCCACATGATTAAAGGTGCAACTAGAAGCACATAATAATACAGTATAAACATGTAAGAGTAGTAGTCTGGTAAGGCTTAGCATTTGTGAAATGCTGCAGCCTTACACATAGATCCCAGTTAAGCATATCAGTTTCAGTACTTACATGTTGTGCATAAATAGGGAGTGGTAAGCTCTTGCAGATACAATCCGAACTTTGATTCGGTGTTCTGGATCCCAGTTCAGAAACTGATCATTCACATACACCTGAAATGCAGATTTACCATAACAGCAGTCACTATTAATTTATTACAGACTCTACTACAAATCACAACTAATTGGAAGATGCAGAGGCTTTAAGAAAATCTAGATGAAATTTTAAATCATATATTAGGATTACTCTCCTATTTTCCAAATGGGTAAATAGCTCATTACTTGAACTATTAGGCAACTTCAACCATTTGTAGCAAAAATAGCTCATAACCACACCTCATCTTCTGGCCAACTATTGCAAGTTGGCAAATTGGCATTAAGGACCAGGTAGGTTTCAACAGTTCGACCTTGCAAAAACCATTGTATGAACGGATGAACCTCTCATATACGATTCTCTCTCACACCATGTATATATATGGGACCCACATACATGGTGCAAGAGAGATGTCATAGAATCATAGATGACGAGCTCATACAAATTCATGGGGACCTTGGGCGTAGGTCACTGACGTTGATTTCCCAGAATAAAGTGGGTGAAAGGACCTTTAAGACTAGCGTGGTTTCACAAATTTACAATATGTTGGAAAGATCAAACAACAAGAGATCATTTTCTATACAGTTTGATTCCTTTAATTAACTCTGAGATCCATATTGTCCATTAGATATATGGATCCTCGAGTCAAATTTGAATGAATTTTTCGTAGAAATTAAACTCATATTATTATCCAAAATTGTGTAATGTCAACAACATAATTTTCTAAATTTCTGATTGGCTAATTTTAAAACAGTTGTCACGAACATAATTTAAGGACTTCCGTTTACAGTCATAATTATATAAGGTGTCAGCACTTTGATCCTGATCATGAAAATATTTTAATCTTTGATTACCTTGTTAATTGTCTCTTCATTTTAATTTACTAGAACTGGACTATATATATAGTTCTTCATGACTGAAGTGTCAAACTTTTACAAGGACCACTAAAACTTATTATGACTGGTCAGACCAACCCACTAAGGCTTAAAAATTTTAAATGTCAACTTTTTCTTTAAAATATCCATTAGCTACGTCAACTTCATGGAAAATAACAAAGTGGTGAGCAGATCATTTTCAGGTGTAACACCAACTCTCGATTAATGTTCATTTTAAAATACACCTATGATGCATACCGAAGAAACTTATGAAGAGGTATTTTTTGGATAAGAATCAAAAGGGATCGTACATGGATTCCCAAACCTCAATGTTATCAACGATGGATCCAAATTATTCATTTGCTAAATCTCCATGAGAATATTTTAAAAAAAAATTAATTAAATCGAAAACTATTTAGTCATCTAAATATATAATAAAATAAATAGAAAAACACAAAAGGTAAGAAAGTGACCGATACATCCCATATAAAATAACAGTATTTTTTAATGGGTGAGGACGTTGGAATGGAGACTAAATAATAAAATGCATATCCCTTAGTTTGAGGAATGGATAAGCATCCACGCAAGCTAAATATGCAAACTGTCATTGCCAGCTTATTAACACGTCTGCCCATGATTTTAGGACCATGAATGTTTCTTGTTTAAGAAAACTTAAGTATTGTACGTTAGCTTTGACAGTTGACAGAGCCCTCAAAATACAAAGATGATAAAGTGGGTGATTTGAATAATACCTTGTCCAAGGAATTCAAGTAATCCACAGCTCTTTCTCTGTTTACTAAGAAAGTATGTTCGTCCATTTCAATGTTGGGTGAGCCTCTAAAATGATTAACAAAAAGCATAACGTACATAAACATCTGAATTGGGCAAATAGTGAAAAAAATCAAAACCAAGAGTACTTACTTTCCCCACCAAAGCTCATTTTCAGTATCTTGGTCTTTCACTACTCGTTTGTCTCTTGGTGAACGGCCTGTCTTTGCACCCGACAGTGTGGCCAAGGCACCATTTGATGTTATAAATGATCCTTTCTCGTACTTGATAGCTTGCTCATACAGTTCTGTAACGAAACTACGCATATCAGAGAGTCAACCAAATTATTATTATTAATTTTTTTTTTACGTGTATGGTAAGTCTGTAATTTATTATTTATAAATAGGAGAAGATGATAGTAAATTAATGTAAAGGCATATAATAAGTAAATTAATTACCAGCAGGAGAGAGGTTGTAAAGGATATGGGTAAACTTGAGAGCACTATCACTAAGGCTGAGGAGTGGAGCATCGTATTGATGATGCACAACATGCGTAGCCTTCTTTGCTGGGTCACCTCGCACCACCTTCGGCCCTGTCTCCCTCGTCAGCGACGCCAGTGACGCACTAATGTCACAAACACCCACGTTGCATTAACAA
Organism: Purshia tridentata; assembly: GCA_003254885.1. Lineage (NCBI taxonomy): Eukaryota > Viridiplantae > Streptophyta > Magnoliopsida > Rosales > Rosaceae > Purshia > Purshia tridentata. The sequence goes on from QANT01008897.1 coordinate 38,894, forward strand.
AACCGAAACACCAAAACGCACCGTTTCATCTAATCATACGACACCGTTCTGTAGTTACCTGATGGATTGGAGCTGTTGCTTCTGCCGCTCCTCATCGGAAATGGCGGCAAAAGCAACCCCCTGCTGTGCTCCGCTGCTAGGCGTGTTTGGCGTCGATGCCTTCTTCTTCTGAAGAGAATGGAGCTCGTCGATGGTCTTCGCCTTCACCGGAGTTGCACTGTCGTCGTGGCAAACCTCCGACGACGACGTTTCGTGGTGCGTTTGGATCTTCGGCAGCCCGTGGCGGCCAAGACTCGTACTTCCCGTCTTCGAAAAGCTGAAATTCCCATTTTCTCCTCGTCCGTTGTTAGCAGCCATCCTGCAAATTGAGTTATTATAGAAGATGGATCGTATAAAGTAACAGAGAAAGAGACCGCGAACCAGAAACTGTGAGTGGAAGTGAGCACGAGAGGAGGTGAAAGGTTCGTATAAAAAGGTTTCAGTGGCAAGATGACTAAGGGTTTAAGTTGGATTAATTTAACCTAACCATGGTTGACAGCTGCAAAAGCAATCATATTGGGAAGAAGAAATGGAAATTAAATGCGAAACGAGGTGATGCTGTCAAGAAACAGTCACTGCTGTTGGATGTATGTAAAAGATAAGAACGCAATCCGCTGACCAAATTTGTTCTCGTGTCTCCTAACACTTTTTTAAATTTTAGGACAAATATTGTCTTTTTTTTGTTTGACCAAGTCGAAAGCTTCATAAAAATGAAATAAAATGTTATTTTGATTAAGGTCATTAGACAAATTGGGGGCCCTTGTTTTTCAATATCATTAATTGAATTTTTTTATTTTTAAAAGACAACTGTAAGGATATATATTGTTGGTTAATATTGATTGGAGTGGATACGGAGATTCAATCATTGTAATTATTATTACTTTCAAAAACTATAAAATATGGTATCTTAATTTGCATAACGATATGTTACTTTTTACCGTATTTTTATTATTTGCATAATGCATATTATAAAAGCTCAAAGACAAGGAAGGAAGCAAACTGGTACAAAGCCCTCCCAAAGTCTAACCGAGGGGGAGGCAAACATAGAGAAAACATAAGACAAAGTATATAGTAGTACGAAGACATGGCCAAAAAGGCTAAATATAGCATGAACTCAAACATTGACTCATTTATTACTAAATCTTACAATTAAACATGACATGTCATCTTTGACACAAGAGTTAGGCAGACTGAGTGCATGTTGAATAAGGAGTTGTGCTGCTTGGCGGGCATTCTTTGTATGTCTGATGAAATCCACAATTTCTTGGTTGGACATCATCTTCCATAGTGGACGACTTACTAATACCAAAAACTCTGTTTGATCATTTATCATTTCCTCCACTATATCGGGTTCACAACTGATTTTATTCTTAAAGCACCAACCACCAAATGCCCTTGTTAGCGGCAAAATACCAGAAATACATAGTTCATTCCCTGTACCTCGCCTTACTGTACCACATCTCCTCCTAACTTTTTTTCTTTCCATTTTATTTTCAGGAATGTGATCAACAGATAGTTGTCTAGCCTCCCCATTTAATAGCTCGAGAGCTCCCAACATTTGCTACAACCAGCTTATAACTCAATTGACCGCCTTGATTGTTCATTAATAATGTTGCTGTAACTGCAGTTGAAGCATCCATAAAAGTTTTTGGAACCATAAATCGAGTATTAGTCATAAGATATGCTTCCCTCGTGGCAGTTACTGGGTCTAACCAAAAATAAAACTGAAAAAGAGAAAGAAAGAGAGAGGGATAGAGATGAGAAAGAGAGAGAGAGAGAGATAAGACAAAGAGAGGAAGGTTTTGGTGACGGGGTCTGAGATGGTGGTGGCCCGATGGTAGTTGGGATCGGAGAGGGAGAAGGGATCGAAGAAAAATTTTGAGATGAAGAGGTGGCTAGGAGTCAATCAAGTTCCCATTGATAAAGATGTTGCTGCAATTGAGATTTCTGTTTTGCCCACTTCTTCAAAGCGTTGCGATGCTTCTTCCTGTATTCCTTGGTGGCTGGGTTAGCTTCCAGATGGTGGTGGCTGGGTTAATTTCCAGATGGTGGTAAATGGGGTATAAACGTGGGTGTGGCACTGTGGCTGTGTGGTGTTTGTTTGGGCTTTGACTACAAAAAAACACATCCAAGAGAAAAGGCCCAAATAAAAATCAACATTATGGCCCAAAAACCTTAAGACAATGGCCAAAAAAAACACAGAAACCAAATGAAAGAATAAGAGAATTGTTTCGGTATTGGTATACCGTTGGTATGCATAAATCAATACCATTACCAATATCATATTGATCCGTACGGTATGGTATTTGTGTTGATACCGTTTTAGTATGTTTTTATACCGTATCGTGTGGTATTTTTTGGTACGGTATGCGGTATTTTTTGGTATTGCGGTATAAAAACCCAGCCCTAATAATAACAATACTAATTTTTGGAGTTTCCTAAACTGTAATAATAATACTAATTTTTTTAATTTTGAGTTATTATACACTTATCAAATTGAATATTTTTTTATATAATGGGGTACTCGTCTTGGGCCTCCAAATCTCAAGGTCATTTATCCCTGCAAATGAACCTAAGAGGTGGCCTCCAAACCGATTCAAGAGAAAACTTTCGGTGCTGCTTGTAGAATTATGAGCAAGCATATATATAATTACTTTGAGACCAATATACTGAAATTGATATATGTAATAGTCAAGCGATCCATCTTTAAATTTTTGCTAAGGTCACACTGTAAATGCATGTAGAGTGTTATTTTCTTTACCATAAAAAAATGGTGGTGAATATTATCACCATAAAAAATTTAAAAAATTTAAAAAGAAGAATTTTTTAATTTTTTACATGTGGCAGCTAATTAGGTGGCTAATTAGAGTTCGAGTGGATGAAATTAGGCTGAAAAGACAAAAATATCCTGCCACCAAAGATAACAGCTCAATGACAAAAAACTTAATTGATCGAGATATTAACTTGAAACAAAATAAAAGTTGAGGTTGAGGTATGTATTTGCAAGTTTTTGAAATTGAGGTATGAACTTTACAAAGGTGGTAAAATTGAGATATGTACTATATTGTAATTAAGCCTTTTTCTTTTGTCCGAAAAGTTATAAGAAGTGGACAAATGATTTCTTATTTGTTTTGATTTTCTTTTATTATTTATATCTGCTTTTGTTTTTTGAAAATGTGGAGTAAATTTACTTAGTAAATTTAGTTTTTGCTGGAGAGTGGAATTTTTGTTTTTCTCCTAGTAAAAAAGTAGTAAACATTAGGTTAGGATTGAGAATAAGAATGACATGGGGTCAAAAATAGGCTAAAATATGGAATTCCTTTTTACAAGTAATCACACTAGTCTAATACTGAGTTGCACGAATTTCTTTACTTATCTGAAATGAGAATGATCCTCATTCCTCATTCATTCCACTCCCATTTCAGCTAAGTAAACATCTCATCAATGTTGCAGACTGATCAATTAATTAATGAAAGAGGAACACCAATCCTCCACCCTAGCTTCTCTGGCATGCACATAGCATAGGTGAAAAACTGACAACTAATTAATGCAGTAGTAGTACTCAACTCCAAGTCTCATTGTGATAGAATTTATCAGAGTTATTGTTGATCAAAATGGGGGGTGCTACAAATTATTGGACGGACTAGTGTCAATGATTTACTCATTGAGTACTATATACCATTATCACATGCAATATTCATTCTCTTTCTTTTGCGAGAAACCCCTTAATAGAATTAACAAGAGACCGCAATCTTTGTATTGATCACTTTGAAGTTACTGCTGATCAGTTTTATAATGAAGCATGCATTGTGCACCAAAAACGATGCCCTTATTGGTTGGAAAAGTAGCTTTTTGCACTAAAATCAACTTGTTTTTTGAAACCTGTTATTTAAAAAGTACATACAGCTACAGCTGGGGCTATATGCCATGGCCAAGAAATTAAGAAAATGTGTTGGTATTATGATCAAGTTGTACTGTTATCTTGGAATATACCCAATATTGATGTACTAAAATAGAATGAAGATCGATTCAAGCTAGAGCAATTGTCCCATTTGAAAACCCTATTCTTCAATCTTCATTATGTTGACAAAGCCATGAGAACTATACAAAGCACGAGTCAGATTAGCTGATGGACATCTGTGTTAGCTTGTATTCCTGTATCGTAAAACACAATGCAGATGCACTTGAAGCATATGCAAATGGCTATAATTAAACAAAAATTGAAGCTAATTAGGTACTTGTCTCACATTTGATCAAAACACTATTTTCTTTATTATGTTAACAAAAACATCACGGCAAGATTGTCGGATTATAATTAGTTCTCATTATACTGCTCCTGAAGTACTTCTAAAACAATATGCTGTGTTTGGTTAAAAAAAACAGCTGTACTGGCTGCAGACTGTATATTTTTAGCAAGTTGATCAAGATATTTTCAGCACTTGATCAATCTATAATGCAATATTCGATGTTGAATCACTTGTGACTAACAATGTTAAGTAACTTCAAATCAAAAGCAAAAGATATAAAAGTTTGTACGCATTTAAAGTATTCATTTTAAATTATTGTTCACTCAAAATAGACGACGATTCAAATAATAATAATTATTTTTATCTTATGTATGATTAAATAAGATAAAAAAATAACATTAATTAAGTTCTACCATTTCTCCCCTCTTTCTAGGCTTACTAATTAATTTCCTGTTTAATATAACAACTTTATAAATTTAAAAGAGTTCCTAACAATATTATTTCCATCATGTTTTAAATTCCAACTTTTTTTCTGTATTAATTTTCAGAAAAAGCACATACTAATGTTTTCCGGTCAAAGAAAATATAAATTTGGATTATATTAAGCATGTGAAATTAATTTAATTATATAAACTTGGCATTGCATAATTTGCATGAATGATAAACAGCACACTGAATATTGGTAGAAAGAGTCACACGTAGTGGTTAAATTATATGGAAACCAGAAAGTTGCATATCCAAAAGTGTGAGCATAATTGTTCTCCACGTATGGCTTTTTCATGGTCATAAAAGCTTGTGGCGAACAGAGGCCTGGCTGAAATCTCAGAAACCAATCTCTTTCACATATATCTTCCATCCCAGCCCCAACTCTTCTACCCTTATCCCTTTCTTTTATCTTGCACCTTTCATCTCTACACTTATTATTACTTATAAATTACTCATATTCTTCATAATATATATTTTCGAAAGGGGCATCAATAATCATTAGGAATATTGATAGTTTGATATTGTCAAAGTCTGGATCTAATTCAATCTAAAAATATATTTAAAAGGTAAGGATTGTCCAAGCTTATACATTGTATAAATACACTCCCTCAACGTTAGACCAAACAAATTGTCGCATGGCAGCATAACCTAACAAATGAGTTAACGGGTCACATGCCCACCACCATTGAACAAACGAGAGACACCAGTTGGACTAAATACCTAGAAATTACATTATGAGCTCTGATACCATGTCAAAGTGTGAACCTAACTCAATCTCAAAAACATACTCAAAAGGTGAAAATTGTCTAAATTTATATATTGTTCAAACTAACTGTAATGTGATGATATGAGATATTTAATAGATATTCTCTCTTGATTTTAGCACAAGTTGATTTGTCATTGCGACATGTTGTCTCTATATCAAAACCAATATTATAAGTTCAAATTTTGGTATTCCTAATCTACAATATAGACGAACTCTCGTGAAAAAAAAAATATATATATATATATATATATATGAGAAAATTGTGTGGTGGGTTTTACGTAATTATTATTAGAGGCTGACATTCGTTGTATATATATTCGTATTCAAGATTAATATTTGCTTGTGAAATATTTCGTAATTTTTTTTTTTGGGCCAGGGATTCGTCATTTTTTTATTTCTATTAAAGCTAATATATATTTTTATTTAAGAGGCTGAAAATCTAATGATTTTCAAATGCATTGGTGGGGTCCATAGAAGATGAAGAGTGTGGATAAAACGTGTGTTCCATCCGCCAATCAGAACTCAAGAAATCATAAAAACTAAAAACCCCACCTCTCCCCAAATCCCCATTCAATCCAATTGGCATCACTCAGAGTCTCAGACTGACCGAGGGAGAGAAAGGGGGTCAATTCTTTCAGACTCACCAAGCCCCTCCAACTCTCCCACTTTTCACACCAAAAAAAAAAAAAAAANAAAAAAAAAAAAAAACCCAAACGACCAGCATTCGTTGAACAGCTCCACAAGCGTATAAGCTTTTCCTCTCTCTCTCCCTCTCTCAAATCTGAGCGTTCGGAAACGCCGTGTCATTTGGGTCAATGGCGGTGTCTACCAGTTTCGCCGGAGCAAAATTGGAGGGTATTATGTTGAAGTCGTCTTCTTCGTCTGCTCCAACGACGTCGTCGAGGGCGGCCTCAACTGCTGCTTCTTTTTTGAGGCCCGTTAGGAGCAGGAGAGCCCTGATTCAGAGAGGGGTGAGGTGCGAAGTGGCTGCTTCTGATGCTGCGGTTCAGACCGGTCAGACTGCTGGTTCAAATATTTCGGCTCTTGAGCAGCTCAAGACCTCTGCTACTGATAGTACGTTTCTTTTTATTACCATTAATACCTTTTACTTTCTTTTTGTGAATTTTTAACTTTTAGGGTGGATGTTTAAATGGGTTTGTGCTGGGATTGAGTTTTCTGCTTGCAATTGTTGGTTTGGTGAATCCATTATTTGATAATTGTATGCAACTGTGTTTTGTTGAATAATGCATGATGGGTTTTGTGTGTTAAATTTGTTTTTGAATTTCTCTCTCTTTTTATTGAATGAATTAAGATAACCAATATATATCTGCCTGAATTTCTGGAGAGACTGAGTTTCTTGGTTTGGAAATGCTGAGTAAGAACTTTGGCAATTTACTATTTTACCCAAGTATCTTTGTTGTGTGTAATTTCTACATCTTAGTCGTAGAGATGCTTTGAAACACATAGCCAAAGATTTGATCGTTTTGATTACTTTTGGCTGAGTCCCTGTAATTTCTTTTTAGAATATTTTCTTACTGAAATATCCATAATTAATCTCTCTCAGGGTATACAAAGGAAAGGAGCAGCATTGTGGTCATTGGGCTTAGTGTTCACACAACACCTGTTGAAATGCGTGAAAAACTAGCCGTTCCAGAAGCAGAATGGCCTCGAGCCATAGAGGAGCTGTGTAGCTTAAATCATATAGAAGAAGCTGCTGTTCTTAGCACCTGCAACAGAATGGAGATATATGTTGTTGCTCTATCTCAACATCGGGGTGTCAAGGAAGTGACTGAATGGATGTCAAAGGTGTTCTTCCTGTCTTCATAATTTTTTTGTGGTATAATATAAATGACAAAATGTAATGGCTCAATCATTTTAATGGATCTTATGAGGAACTATTTTGCATATGTTTTGTGACATAGATTGACCATCCCATTTGACACTGTGAGCAATTAATTTATTTTCCTTGAAAAGAAAAGTTACTCTCTTTTCATTTGTGATTACGATCATTTCTAGCTCTAAAACATTTCATGACAATCTTTGGTTTTGTTGCAGACAAGTGGGGTCCCTGTTTCCGAGCTAAGCCAACACCGGTTTTTACTGTATAATAAAGATGCTACCCAGCATCTCTTTGAAGTATCAGCAGGTCTTGACTCTCTTGTGCTGGGAGAAGGTCAAATTCTTGCCCAGGTGAAACAAGTTGTTAAAGTTGGGCAAGGAGTTGTTGGCTTTGGTAGGAACATTAGTGGGCTGTTCAAGCATGCAATCACTGTGGGAAAGCGGGTTAGAACTGAGACTAACATTGCTGCTGGGGCAGTTTCTGTAAGTTCTGCTGCTGTTGAACTCGCCTTGATGAAGCTTCCCGAATCTTCACATGCTACTGCTAGAATGTTGGTGATTGGTGCTGGAAAGATGGGGAAGCTTGTGATCAAACACTTGGTAGCAAAAGGTTGCACACAGATGGTTGTTGTGAATAGGTCTGAGGAGAGAGTGGCAGCCATACGAGATGAGCTGAAGGGTATTGAGATAATCTACAAGCCCCTCACGGAAATGCTTACCTGCACAGCTGAAGCAGATGTAATTTTTACAAGCACAGCATCAGAAACACCATTATTTCTCAGAGAGGATGTGAAGGACCTTCCTGCTGTTGGTCCAGAGGCTGGGGGTTTGAGGCTTTTTGTTGATATTTCTGTCCCTAGGAATGTGGGCTCATGTGTCGCAGATCTTGATGGTATGCGAGTTTACAATGTTGACAACCTTAAGGAGGTTGTGGCTGCTAACAAAGAGGATCGCCTCCGGAAAGCAATGGAAGCTCAGACTATTATTACTGAAGAATCGAAACAGTTTGAAGCATGGAGGGATTCATTGGAGACAGTTCCTACCATCAAGAAATTAAGAGCTTATGCTGAAAGAATCAGAGTTGCAGAGCTAGATAAATGCTTATCAAAAATGGGTGATGATATATCAAAGAAAACAAGAAGAGCTGTGGACGATCTTAGCCGAGGTATTGTGAACAAGCTTCTTCATGGTCCAATGCAGCACTTAAGATGTGATGGCAGTGACAGCCGGACTCTGAGTGAGACTCTTGAGAATATGCATGCTCTTAATAGAATGTTCAGTCTTGAGACAGAAATATCTGTACTGGAACAGAAGATTCGAGCTAAGGTGGAACAAACCCAGAAGTAAGAGGACCCAATGTCCAATTTCTTTCATGACACTTCTTCTTCAAAACTTGAATAAGGGGAAAACATCCTCACATTGTCATTTTAGTGTTTGCATTGGTGTAATCTTCAATTGAATAGATAAAAATAGTGATGGTCTCGGCTGGGGATCTTCCAATTCATTCATTGTAAGACACTTAACCTGTGGCTCTTATGCGGGAGTTCTTTATATGTCTACAACACGTTTGTAAGTGGTTGTTTGGCTTTGTATCAGAATTATGAGGTACTTATTCATGTACGGAATGGTTGTCCATAAAGTTTATGGTCAGTATCTGTAATACTGTTGATTCTTGTAATTAAAGTTCACTTGGATACTTGAGATGAATATATTGTAATTGATATTTTTGTTGAGATTATTGCATTCGTTTGTAGATAACAATCATGAAGCTGAAGATAACTTGTCCTCGAAAGGTTATTAACCAGTAATCTGTCATTAGTGAATGTCGTTGAATGATCCCCAGACATTTGGTCTTTCGTCACATATGTTCTTTGAAGGGCAATGCTAGAGTGCCATAGTATGGCACGTGCCATAATGACATGGAATTATAATGTTAATCAATTACTTAATATATCTAATAATATATTTTCCACATAAGTATTTTAAAAGACTAATATATCCTTGTTTGAAATTCTATAAAATATAAATCAAATCACAAAAGGAAAAGGATTTTAAAAAAATTTCATGACAAAATTATAAACTTCTAAACATTCAGTTTCTTAAAAAAAAAAAATTCCCCAATATTAGAACCCTAAAAAGTGCACTACTACGTCATCTCTCTTATTGCATCAACAATTTAGAAGAATTTTGTTCAATGCATGCATTAACGTACTCTTTAATTCACTACTGTCTCCCTTTAATTTATTTTTTAGAACAATTTTACTTCTATCTCTTGTAATTTCAGTATTTCTATTTTTGTTTCTTGGTTGGCCGGTGGGCTGTTTTTTGTTGGGGGGGAGAGAGCACGGGGAGAGAAAAAAATTTANGTTTTATTGAAAGTATCAAAAGTGATTTTTATGGTGTTTGGCAGACATAGACAAATGTGTGTATGCAAGGAGTGTAATTTCGATTTCGGGTTTAGACAAAAACGACGGAAATTACTATCAAACAATGGAAATTTTGAATGAAACTTTAGCATATGCTTATCTAAGATATTATTTATTATATTTATAAAAAATATTAAAGAAACCAAACTATATTTTAGGTTCC
>QANT01008900.1:0-49546 GCA_003254885.1 Purshia tridentata
ACTCATACATATGGCCAATCATTTTCTATTACAACCAAGATTGAACAATAAACTAATAAATCAATCGGGAAAGGCAGGGAGAACATCGCATGATGCGTAAACTAGTTACAAGTTAAATAATCATTCAGTTATGTTTTTTTTAAGATTAGATAGATTATAGGGTCTGACAATTATAACTATTGGTCTAACCAATTTAAATAAGTTGAGTTGAAAGTCACAATTCAGATGAGGATTAATCTAGTATATATGAAAAAATATTAATGCATTTATTAAAATACAATAAATGCAATTGTAAATGAATTTACAAAAAAAAAATAGTACATTTATAAAAATATTATTAAGTTAAGGTCTTTTACGCAAAGTTTATTAATGGTTAAATATTATGATGTAATTTACAGTTTTTAACTCTTTTTTCATAAATTACTTCTTATGAATAGGATGTCATTTATATTTGTTACTAAAACTATGAATAAAAATGGCTAAATCGACCAAAAAAAGCAAAAAGAACAACAAAGTGACATTTCCAATTTAGAAATAATGTAATCAAGTTGTTTAATCTATATTGAAAAGAACACATATTCATTGGAGTAACGAAATATTTTTGAACATGACAATTATTGACTACATGGTGATATGATTGTACGTCCATGCAAAATTGGGTCAATGTTTCTTGTAAGCAACATCCTGATCATTAGCTAGAGTTTAAATTGTTTAATGGTCCCACTTTTCCAAAAATATTTGGTCACCAATCAATTTGTACTCGCATCTTGCATTTTTTTTTTCCACACTAATGAAAATCTTTAGGGAAACTTCCCAATACGATTTATATACCTTACTTAGCGTTACTGGTTTCCAATATATAATGTAGTGGGGTAATTAATACCCATTTTGTCTTTATCGTAAATTTATAAGTGCAATAAGTACATGATCAAAATTACTAAAATTAAAATTATGGGATAACAGTGAAAAATGGTTAAAATTAGAGGGATCAAAGGTATCATTTGACTTGGTGTTAATCCAGCAGCGAGGGCAGAGCCCGATAGTCCAGTAAAGTCATTTTTTTCATAACACAATGAGGCTAAAGTGAATACATACTAAATCAAGTTGGGCTTGTTTTTCTAGAAAAAAAAAAGGTCCAATTCAGGACAACCAGGCTAGCTTGTCCAGCCCAGACTTTGGCTTTTATGGGCCTCGGCCCTGTGTCTCCAAGTTGATCCAAATATGTCTCCTATTTAGGGTTCACAGTTGGCTTGCCTCTTTCTCTCTCTCGTCGCCTTCTCCTCCTTTTCGGCGGCTGTTGTAACTTGTAAGGTAATTAGAAGAAGACTTATTTATTTTTGGTATTGTGTGAGAGGCATGGAATTTCTGGTGCCCTTGGCCCGAACGGCCATCGAACTAGAAATTTAAGTTTTGGATACCGATTATTTAAAGCTAATCCACAGGAAATTTAAAGCTAATTTTGGACCCTGATCACAGTTTCATGAATGATAATTTGTATGTTAGCATAGTTCAGTTAGATATCTTTGACTTACCTTCTGTTGACCACGTGCAGTTTGATATTCTGTTATTTTGAAACGGCGACCATTTTTCTTAAGAGGTAAAAACAAAATGTATTTATTTATAGTTTAGCAGGTAATAGACTTAAACTAAAACTAAATTTAGATAAGTGTAGATAGATAGATACATTTATAGTTTGACATGTAATCATTTGAATTTAAATTTAGATAAAGTGTAGATATACTTTTATCGGTTTTACATTATATGGCCAATCTTGTTCAAGTGCAACTCCTTCATCTACCAAAAATTGTTAGACATATCTTTCACAGATCACATTGAGATGAGCACTCTCTCCCTAGTACGAAGTCTGGACACATTCAAGTATAACAATTGTGTTGCAATTCATATGTGTCTGATTCCGAAAATAGGGGTGGTTAGACTCCCTCCCGTCTATATCGTTTTTAATCCAATAGTATGAGGACATCAATAAAATTTTATAACATTAGTTTGGCAATGAAATTGTATAGATATTCTCATACAATTAGATTAAAAACGATGTAGACCGGAGGGAGACTAATCATCCCTATGTTCAAAATCATATACAACATAATTGTCATATTTGAGTGTGTACAGACTTCGTGTTAGGGAGGTAGTACTCATCTCTCCCTAGCATGTCTTAAGCAATGTTCCAACAAGTAAGGTGGCTTGTGAAAGAGATGTTTACCAATTTTTAGTAGATGAAAATGTTGCATTTGAACAAGATTGACCATATGATTTAAAACCTATAATGGTATCATCTACACTTTATCTAAATTTACTTTTGAACGATTGTATATCTAATATAAATGTAGCTATATACACTTTATCAAAATCTACTTTTAGTTTTTGACTATTATCTACTAAACTATAAATAAATACATTTTGTTTATTTCCCTCTTTGTAAAAATAGTCACCGCTTCAATATAGTATGATATCAAATGCACATTGCCGCCAACAAATTATCATGGTTTTCTTATGAAAGCATTCAAGTTAATGTTATCTAACTAAACTACGTGGCCAAAAAAAAAAGTTATCTAACTAAACTATGCAACATATAAATAGGGTAAAATTCTATCTAGAACCTTCTGCCACTGAGTAAAAAGTTGAAAAGTTGACATTTTCCAATATAATGGTAAGGTTAATTAATTTAACATAACCATTTCCTCTTTTTCGCTTCACTAATACATAATATCAAAGCGCTTTTTACATTCAACATCAACGAGCCGTAATGGTAAAGTGAATGGTAAAATTCTCATCAACTATTTAATTTTTTTTAATCTATATGAGAATTGAGATTAGACTTACCATCATACCCACATTTCTATAACTTAATCAATAAAGACGGTAAACATTAGTATAACAATGGTCTTACATATGATCTAACAATGCCCACATCAAAATGTCTTTCGTGAAGATCTAATCTAGCAAAATTTGTTGCTCAATTAGGCCATACATATTCAAGTGAGGATGTAGTTTTTAATGTGTTGCTTTAAATGCAAAATCAGAAATTTTTTTCTTTGTACAATATTTATGCTAATTTCTTTTGATACAGAGATTTATGCAGCATATGTTTATATAAATTATACAAGAAACATAATTAACAGAAATTAAAATGTCCATATCTTTATAAATGAATCAATAAAAATATTGTAATCGTGGTTAATATAACAAATTCCACAAAGAGTAGCAAAACATATCTTTGTCTGGCGACCCGGACAGGGCTGGGCCAATCCCAAGTGAAGCTTAAGGCCACATTATTAATTTGACCTTTCTAATTTAATAGGTTAATATAAAATTATTAATTATTTCAGTTTTCTTTAATTTTCAATTAAAATCATTATTCTTGTACTTTGATACTAACTAAATTTTTGTATACAAAATTTTCTAACATGTTTTTAATTTGGCTAAATGGTGATATATCTAATGTTGTTGTCCACACCTTTAAGAGTGAGAGAGTTTTTAATTTTTTAAAAATAGGGAAAGTTTGTTAAGGAGAGATTCAACTTATTTCTAATTATCTGAAAATTTAATGATTGATAGTTAAGTTTGAATACTTGATAATTAACTGTTTACAGTTGATCGTTAGTAATTAAACGATGGGTAGTTAGTAGATAGGTTGGCTGTTAACAATTTAATGATTGACCGTTAGCAGTTAAGGTTAGCAAATTAGTCTTTAAGAATTAGCTTTAACGACTTGCCGTTAGGAATTAGGTTTAACACTTCACAATTAAGTGGTTAATATTACATTTTGGCAATTATAGAGGTTTTTTTTGGCTGGTCGAAGAGTAATAAAAGGTTTACATAGGCGGTTTTAGAGTGTAAAAATATGTTAAGGTTATTGTTAAATTACATAATGGGTCATTTTAGGAATGTTATATGGGTATATTGAGCAAAATCTTAAAAATATTTAAATGACAGGGGGTATAGCGAGAAGGGAGGGTTACAGTGTGCCAACTGCAAACGAAAAGTATGAATAGAATTTCGTACTTGATAATTGTAAATTCGTTGTTCTCCAGACGGCGTCGTTTTGACAGAGCTTTCTCTCTCCCGGCAGTCCCTGCCGAAGTGTTTCAGTCCCCGACTCCCTCTAGGGTTTTCAGCCAGAGAGCTCGGAATCGAAGAGTTTTAATGGTGTGGTGGATTCCGTAAGAGCCATAATAATAGATGGAAAACTCAGACTCTGAAGAGCCACAGAAGAAGAGGCCACATTTAAATTCCCTTTCGTCCACCATGGCTCGTAGCTCCACCACTTCTTCACCCAATAACCATAGCGTAATCCCTCTCTCTTTTTCTCTCTGCCTCTCTCCATTTGTAATCTGTTTCATTACTCACGAAAAAATTATTTCTAGTAAATTTTAGAGTTTAGAAAAGGTTTAATGATTTTTTTTTCAATTGCTGTAATAGAAGGGTGATTGGAGGTGTTGGGTGCGTTTTTATTTAATTTTCTAGTTTAAATGTGCTTTAGAGAATGTTACAGTTGTATTCTCTCTGTTTGGTTTTTGAGTAAGTGTAGGAAAAGGGAATAGAATTGGAATTTTTGGAGCAAGGATGAAAGGGTTTCTGTTTTATCATGTTTAATTGGAAATTGTAATTGTGTACATTTATAGTTCAATGTATCTCAAGTACACTTTAATTTTGATTTACAATTGGAACAAGATTGTTTGTATATGTATGCATTTCCAGGTCGATGCAGCAGTTCTCCATTATCAGAACCAGAAACTTCTTCAGCAGATAGACAAACAGAAGCATGAGTTGCAAGATCTTGAAGTGAAAATTAAAGAACTGAAGGACAAGCAAGTTTCTTACGATGACATGTTGATCACAGTGAACCAACTATGGAATCAGGTTATCTTGAATGTTTGCTTTGATATCCTTCCTTGTCATGGTTTTAATTTTCTACACCAGTATGACAACTATTTTCTTATAGTGATTTCATTATTTTCATATTTAGTTGCTTGATGATTTAATTCTTCTTGGATTACGTGCTGGAGGAGGCCAAAATGCTTTACAAATTTTGGATCGTGCTGATTATTCTCGTGGTATTTTTCAGCATACCTGTTGTTTTATGCTACTCTATTCTTTGTTTTTTCATTCTTTCTGATGACTAAATTGAAGTTTTAGTTTTTATTTTGTTTCACATAATATAAATTAATTGACCTGAAGTGCCTTTCAGGTTCAATTCCATCATGTTCTGCGGAGGAGATGTTTCTTTGTAGACTCCTACAAAGAGATTCTATAGAAGCTAATGATAATGATGAAATTGTTAAATTTGTTGGAGAAGCCCTCACTTTGCGTCATGCATCTACCAGGGAGTTGTTGAAACTATTAGAAGATACCATTTATGCTCAGAGGGAAAAAACAGAGAACTTAGCCCACTATATGAATGGAATGATATCTTCAGAAGGTCAGGAGATGGGAGGTTTAGTAGTAAATTCATCTTTTACAAACTAATTTCATACGATTATGTTTTGATTTTCTAACATATATGTTTGAAGTAGTAAGTGCATCAGGAAATCTGTATTAATTCTATGTTATTTTTGTTTTTTTTTTGGTGATTCTCAGATTCTATCATCCAGTTATCTAAGATTGATGATATGATGGAAAGGGAGGCTAACAATCTACGGGAAATGATTGATATTCTTCACTTGAAGCATAAAGAGTATGCTGATATAATTCAAACTCATATTAGCAGCCACTCAACGGATCAGTCTGAAATTAAACGCATTACAGGTTTCTGAGATGGTTATTCCCACCAGTCTTTGTGTTTTATGTGCATTATTAGTGTAGGAATGTATAGCTGTCCACACTTGATTACTGAGAGCACACACTTAAATATTTTTTCTTTGTTTTTTTTTTCTTACAAATGAAATTGAACCTAGGATCTACCCTTCATCCCATCCCACCCATGCCCCTTCAGTTAGGGCTCATGGCAACGGTTGTATAAATTCAACATCATATTTAGTACCTATAGATTTTAGGAACTATGCTGAATTTCTGACAGAAAGCAAGTATCAAATTTACCAATTGTGTGAGGCCACAATGTGTGCGTGTTATGGGTAACAGGTGAGCTGGATGACAGCATGGCTGAACTAGAGGAGAGTAGGAGAAAACTAGTCAATCTGAAAATGCAAAAGGATGTTGCATCTGGGATGCATAACCTTACTTCTGGTGCAGTGAATGGAACCCTGTCACCTGAAAAATCAACAGAAAGGTCAATAAGCTTGCGGGAACTTAAAAACTCAATCGAGGAAAAAAAGGTGTACATATGTGGCCAAACCTCTATTGCACTAGCTTTCTGTCTGTCTGTCTCTCTCTCTCTCTCTCATCAGTGTGTTTGAGAATATGTTGCAGATACTTGCAGCCAGCCGCCTTTTCGAGTATCAAGAAGCACAGGAAGAAAATCTAACGTTGTCAAAACAATTGCAAGATTTTCAGGTTTCTAGTTTTGTATTTTTTAAATGTTTGATAGTTGACATTCACATTTTTCAAAGATTTCATTGTGTGTTTACATCTTTGATAAAGCAATCTAACTTACGATATGATTCTTACAGAATGAACTGAAGGATGACAAATATGTACACTCATCTAGAATGTATGCTATGCTAAATGATCAACTCCAACATTGGAATGCTGAAGTGTCTAGATACAAAGCATTGACTGATTCCTTGCAGGTTAAACTACTTTGTTTTGCATGTTTGCAAATGGATTAAATGCTTGTCCCATATGTTCTGTCTTCTAAAAAGTATAATTTCAGGCTGACAGGGCTCTTATCGTGAGAAGGGAGAAGGAACTAAGTGTCAAAGTAGAGTCATCAGATGCAGTTAGGAATGCCATTGACAATTCTGATTCGAGGACTGAAGAACTAGAGCTTCAGCTGCAGAAATGTATAATTGAAAAAAATGATTTTGAGATAAACATGGAAGAAGCTATCCAGGATTCAGGTAAAAACTACAGTGATATTTGTTCATATTAATTGTGAATTTGCCCAAGTTACTTAAATATGTTCTGTGCTGCAGGAAGAAAGGACATTATAGCAGAGTTTCGTGTGATGGCCTCATCTTTGTCTAAAGAGATGGGAATGATGGAAACTCAGTTGAAGCGGTGGAAGGAAACAGCTCATGAAACACTTTCCTTGCGTGAGAAATCCCAATCTTTAAAAGCTTCATTAAGTACAAAGGTTTACTTCCAGTCCCACTTAACTCTCGTACTCATATCTTTTATATTTACATTTTTCTCTCGACGAACACTGATGGGATACCCCCGTTCAATTTGGGAAGAAAGGGATATAATGGTCTTTTAAATTGTTTTGGGCTAATCAAATTTACACACAAGTGCACATATATCATAAAAAATACTTACAAGTTTACAAGTTTTTTCTTTTGATTAGTTCAGGTTTGTTTTTATGGGAGAACTAATTTGTGATCTTAGAGTAAAAGAAGTCTCATGATTGATGCTATCTACTTGGATTTAATTGTGGAATATTCTCTGAAGTTCTCTAGTTCTTTGTTTTTGGAAGACAAATGAGCAAAAGAGCTTAGCAGACAAATGTGCTGAACAGATGGTAGAGATCAAGTCTCTTAAGGAATTGGTGAGATTCTCTCTTAGTCTTGATTACAGTTTCCTTCACTTCAAAATCATGTGTATCAATTTTTGTTGGCCATGTAAAAGTAGGATTTTTTTTTTTTCCGAGCCTCATCAATGCTTTTAATATACCTTTGTATATGCGTCAGTTTCTATCAACTCCTCTACATGCAGGTTCTTTATATATATATATCTATACCTGCTATTTAATTCTTATTCTAAACAATTTGTCAATTTAAGATTCAGTTCGACTTTAAGAGCCTTATAAATCACCCTGTAAATTGTGTTTCCCAGTCAAATCAAATTTATATGTATTTGTTTGCTTGTTGTAGATATTTGATTTTTTAGCTTCATCAAATTATTGACACCCTAAATGGCAATGATATTGTGTGATCTTCATGGAAATTGGCCAAAGCTCACAAGAATGTTGTGGAAGCATTATTTGATGATATTTTTTAGGGTAGTTGGTCCAAATTCATCATGGAAATACTCATTCTGGTCATGAATGTAATAGAATGAATATGCATGCAGTTATTACCTAAAAAGAAAGCAGGGGAAAAGAACGTATGTAGATATTGGTACTCAAACATTGAGTCAATAGTGCATTGTGACCATTTAAAACCATTTTGAATTTGAAGACATGTGGACTGTACTATAACTGAGCTTATGTGAGCAACTGAAGAAATGAATATATTACAGATTGAGAAATTGCAGAAAGAAAAACTGGAACTGCAGATCTTCTTAGACTTGTACGCACAGGAAAGCTTCGAAAATAGGTAAATCGTTTTGTTGGGTGGTATTGGCCTTATATGATGTATTGTTGAATGCAATTCTGTGGGTGTAATAATTTGTTTAGTAGTTTGTAATTTTGAATTTTCCACTTCTTGAGTAATTCTCAGGAGAACTCTAACATTGTGCAGTATGCTTGTTTAGCTGTTTTTATGTTTATATGAAATCAGGAATAAGATGATTTCTTCATTCATATGATTTGTGGATTCAATTAAGTTATGACAGTCTTGAATGATATGTTGTTGGTTTCTTGTTATCTAATTGAAATAACTATTTGTATTACTTTTTTTTTACTTTCCATTTCATGTGCTTTTTGCCTTCTATTCCATATGAGTGGATCTTGAATAATTTCTCTCAGTGCATTGAAGGTTTGAATTTTGAATTTCAGAGACTTGATGGGAATCAAAGAATCAGAACGCAGAGCTTACTCTCAAGCTGAAATGTTCAAAAATGCATTAGATGAACATAGTCTAGAGTTGAGGGTGAAAGCAGCCAATGAAGCTGAAGCTGCTTGTCAGCAAAGGCTTTCTGCTACTGAAGCTGAAATAACTGAATTAAGGGCCAAACTTGATTTATCTGAGAGGTATGCTTTTTTCTTTGTTCAATTTGACATAGGGAAACTGGCTTCTTCTTCCTCTTTTTTCTTTTAAAATTTTTTTTTAATACTAATTAATAATTATCTACTTATAACAAGGGTAGGAATACATTATTCCATTTACATGTTTAGCGGATTTGTATGACATATGAGAGTTTTCTGAAAAAAAAAATACTGAATTAATCAGCAGAGATCATAGCCATCCAATGTGCTTACATTTAAAGATCCAAAAATTGTGTTACTGTATGTGCAAATTAAAGGGGCTGTTGAACCTAGTCCACATATATATTTATAGGAATGTATAGATAAACTTGATTACAGAATGAGCTCAGTTAAAAAATGTAGAAATTTAAATTAAAGGCTTTTCTGTCGCTGAAGCTGAAATAACTGAATTAAGGGTCAGGCTTGATGCGTCTGAGAGGTTTCTTTTTCTTATTCAATTTTACTTAAAAAACATATGCGATCTGGGGTGTTTTTATTTTTGAAATTAGTAGATTACTTATATGGGGAGGGATATGTTATTCTATTTTTATAGTCAGTGTCTTTTTTACTCCTGTTACAAACATCATGGAAATATTCTTTTTCCTTCTGTTATTCTATTTTGTAAATGTTATTTTTAAAATTATTTGGTTTCAAATAGATATCATATAACTTAATTAGTAATATATATTTTGTATGAATATATTACTATTCTGTTTCTCAGCTGTTAGTGTTAGATCATAAATTTTTTTTTTTTTTCATTGAACAGAAAATATGAATTATATGTAACCTTTCAGCATTATTTTGAAGGTTCACTTTTATCTTATTTATTGGGTATGATCTGGACATATACTGGAAATCTTAGTAATTCTATGCTTTCACTTTTATCTGCAGGGATGTCCTGGAGCTTACTGAGGCTATTAGAATTAAAGAAAAGGAGGCAGAGGCTTATATATCGGAAATTGAGGTGTCTTATTGATGTTTATCTTCTGATTGATATCTGCAAGTTCTGTTCCTTGATATTTGACATGATTTTGTTCTCTCATCATCTTCACTTTCTCCTTTCTTTCTAATTAATTTATTGTGTTCCTGCAGACCATTGGTCAGGCATATGAAGATATGCAGACGCAAAACCAGCATCTCTTGCAGCAGGTGACTGAGAGGGATGACTATAATATCAAGGTCTCTCTTGTTACCATTTTCCTTGATTTTTGTTGGCGTTTTTCTCTCCACATTATTACTAAGTTCATTGGTGTGGTTGGATGCTGTCTGGTAGTTCCTGGTTTTAAATGAGATCTTTGGTGCAGCTGGTTTCTGAGAGTGTGAAGACAAAGCAAGCACAGGGCTTTCTACTCTCAGAGAAGCAGGAATTGGCAAAGCATCTTCAACAAGTAAACACATCAGTAGGATCTCTAAAAATGAGAATTTTCAATGGTGAAGAGCAGGTACGGTTTCTCCTGTAGTCCTATGCAGATTAATTTTCTATTTGTTAACCTTTATCAAGCATTAATTGAATTGTGCAGATGAAGGCTCTCCTGACAGAAGCTATAAAATCTACTGAGGAAGACAGACACCTTGCAGTCAACCTGGAAACTGCGAAGTGGGAACTGGCTGATGCTGAGAAGGAGTTGCAGTGGCTTAAATCTGCTGTTGCTTCTTCTGAGAAGGAATATGAACATACTCAACAGGATATCGATGATATCCAATTGGAACTAGACAATGAGAGGTAGTGTTTTACAATGGCTTATCATGGAATTTCTTATTTATTCACTATTTTTGTATAATCTAGGAAGATAGTATGCAGATACAATTTTGAAATGTAAGATCCCATTTCACATTTTCATCTGCTGGACATAAGCACTAGAATTAGATGCCTTGGGTAATTTTATGATAGGCATTAGGCTAATCAGGATTTCATGAGTAGGGATCATGTATCCACCCATTGTTGCAAACTTTCTACTTTTCACTGCTTGATTATCTTTATGCAGAAGCTTGAGGATGAATCTTGAGGAAGAACTCGCGGAATTAAACAGCAGGGTTGCTGAGATCAGTTCTGCAACTGGAGAGGCTGCAATACAGAAACTCCAGTCCGAAATTAAATTTTGCAAGAATATTTTGCAGTGTAGTGTTTGTACTGATAGGCCAAAGGAGGTAAGGAAGAATATTCACATATACACTCATCTGATCAGTGTTTGAGATGCAAATTTGTTACCTTTGCTAAATCTTTGATGAACTGATGGACGATGGTGCTAATTATTTAATTGACAGGTGGTAATTGTGAAGTGCTTTCATCTATTTTGCAATTATTGTGTTCAAAAAAATCTAGAGATCCGCCATCGAAAATGCCCTGCCTGTGGAACTCCGTTTGGTCAAAACGACATACGGTTTGTAAAGATATGAAAGAGTTTCCCATATCCTGTATTTATGACCCCCTCCGGGCCTCCCCTTTTTTGATTGTTAAGCATATTGTAGTAGATAGTAAAAGTACTGATTGTAGTTTTTCACTTTGTATAGCTATGAAGCTGGTAAATTTTTTCCCTATGTTCTGTAAATGAGTTTTCTCTTTCATTTTTCTTTTGTGAATATTTTTTATCCATTATTTATTTATTTTTTTAAGTATGTACTGGAAAAAGGAAAAATAAGGAACAAAAGAAGAAAAGGAAAGACCATGTTGATTGGACATGCTGGAAATTCTCCCCTTTTGTTTTTGTTTATTTGTTCGTAGGTGTCTTATAACTGTAATCATTCTCTTTCCTTTGGAATGATTCTTGCAGGTTCTAGGGTCTTAAATCTCAAGTAGTAAGAAACCAGTTAAACTAATGAAGGTCAAGTTCAGACATCAGAATAGAAGTGGAAGGTTTCTTTAAATGCAAAATCAATAATCTTTTTTTTTTTTTGTACAAATATTTATGCTAATTTATTTTGATACAAAAATTTATGCAACATATATTTATTTATATAAATTATACAAGAAACATTATTAGCCCCGACAACAACACCGTGCGAGAGCTGATTCCTTGCCCGGCATTATGATACCAGACTGGTATTCAACTCTATATATTATCCAATGCACCATATTTAATACTATCCATTTGAAATAATATTTTATTTTTTATCCAACATTTAACTTTTTTGCTCATTAACTCTTGGCTTCCTGCTTTTATTTATTTATTTTTTGTTGGCTTCCCGCGTTTGACAAAAAAACAAAAAAACTCTTGGCTTCTCACTTCAAGTTTCTAGTAGTTTCTTAATTAATGTTCACATTCTTCTATTAGCCCTTATAATCAACACATTTCTCTTATAAAGGCTAATAGAAGAACAAAAGAGAGAAATGTGTTAATTATAAGAGCGTGGTGGTGGTGGTGAGGGTATTATGATTAATTAATAAGATTTTTTTGATTTTTGTAAAAATTAAAATTTTAAAATGTCACCAATTTAGATAAAATTTAAAGTTAAAATTTACAGTCTTCTATTCACAAGAATAATAAGACAATTAATACTTAACGTGGGCTAACATCGCTGCGCCAACTATTTGTGATNCTATTTGTGATAAAATACGACGCCGTTCCCCTCATCATCACCGGCTCCTAACCAAATCTTCATCCAGATAAATAAAAAATAAAAAAATTATGAAGCTTTCATCTCTCTTTCGTCCAAAAAAGAAAAATATATAATCATCTATCTCTCTCTCTCGGTCTCTCTGAATTCTCATTGAGTCATTGTTGGGACTCTCGCTGTAATCCAAGAATGCTTCTTTCTCTTGTGCAAACCACCTTAACATCATCGCCTTTCCAGTCCTCAAACTTGAAGACTCTGAGTCCAAGTACTAGTACTCTGCTGCCCAAAACTCTTTTTCTTGGTGTTGAAATTGAACCCACAAATGCCCTCCACAGATTACTCTTTTTCAGCAAAAGATCACATCATGCTAAGCCCAGAAACGCCACATACACTATCCATGCTTCTTTGCTTGAAGCTCCACTCCTATGGGCTGGTAGGCTTTGCGTCTTCTATGCACTCTTGAAGACTGGTTTAGCTGGATCTCAAGCTAATCCACTTGTCTCAGGTCTACTTCTTTAATGGGTTGTGTCTTTTATTCTTGGTTATTTCGTGTGTATTATTGTTCCCAATTTTTTTTTCCGAAGAAAAGAAAAGAAATGAGGGAAGTTGCAATGGGTGTTTTTGTTGATAAAGTTTTTTTTTTTTTTTTCCCCTTTTTTGTTTTTTGTTTTTTTTTTGTTCTGTTACTTGTTTTCAGATTTGGGAGGATGTGGAGGAGGTGATGGTGTTGGCGGTGAGTCTGCTGATTTGGGGTTTTCGAAGTGGTTGAACAGCGTACAGGGGAAGCCAGGTTTGTGCATTTCTTGTAACTATACTTTCATATATTACGTTATTAACAGAACGGCATTTTGTTACCTCCGTTTATTTGGGTCGCAGAGAAAACTTGGAATATCATGTTTAGTTATTTTCAAACCATAAGATGTAAAAGAAGAGTAAGGAGAAAATTTGTTTAGCTAAGCCACAATTTTGCTTAAAGCTACTTATTAGTAAAAAAAAAAAAGGCTACTTACAAGTTACAAGAAGGCGAAAATAATTGCACAGGCAAAACAGAGGACACTTTTCTCTCTCAGTACCTTTTAAGCGAAGTTAATAAACTGGGACTAATGACACATAAATGCTTAATGGATATGAGTTTTTATTTATATTTTAATGTTTATGCATATATGAGCATTGACATAATGGATTCAATAATAACGCTCGGATTACTAGGGTGAACTAAGCATATGTTTTACTTCTCCACCAATTGAACTTAAAGTGACTCCTTGCTTAGAAAGTCAATGTAAAAAACTACTCAAGTTGTTTCTTTAATATTCCTTGGCACCTCAAAACTCAAAAGGATACATACGTAGTTCCTGATCTGTTTTTCTGATTAGAGATAAGGTATCCCTGCGGCCTACTAAATTCTATTTATGGTATTCTAGTGCAATGAAGCATTAGCCCTTGTATGACAGAATGTTGGAAGGACTAGTGTGCTATCATTATTTGAAGCCTGTGTTTTCTCTGAGGCTGTGCTTTTTCTTAGGATTTGGTAATCAATGATGAGTATTGTCTTTAAGGCTAGCATGAAGTTCCAATGCCTCTGTTGCCTCAGGACTATGAATTTCTGAAATTCCAAGGGACATATATACCATCAATGTGTTAACTGGCCCTTTACTGGATGAGAGTTTCTTAGAATGTTTACTTAGTTTTCAGTATCATTGTGTACTTAGTATTGTCTCTCCTCAAAGTCATTGAGGAGCAGCTGCAAGAATATTGTTAGCATTTATTATATTGCTGTCAGTGTTGTTCAAGGTCCAAAGCACATCAAAGGAAGTTTTTTTGCTAATTGAGGTTTTCTGTGGTTATGGTTATGATTTGAGTGACTCCTCGATTCATAGAGATGGCTAAAAAATAAATGGATATTTCTGAAAAATTATTTGTAAAGGGAAAAGTTTATGACTGAGGAACCTTAGTTGTTCTTGTGCATTAAGTGAATGTAATGATTCTAGGCTTTTGCAAATATATAAAATCTTTTGGCTATGTAGTTATTTGTTTTCACTTCACCCTTATTTCATTTAGGGCTGCATTTTCTTTTCCTTTCATCATCATCATAATTATTTTATAGACCCCGATGTTGATTCGTTTTATCAGCGAAAGAAGCAGCTGATAAGAGGAAATTAGTGAGCAAATGGCATCCTACCACAAAGGGCACACTCAGAAGGAACTACAGGGTACCATCTAAATCTGAAGGGCGGCGTGTTCTGAAATCCATTGCCTCCTTATTGTCAGAAGACGATCACTTTGTAGATGCCTCCTCTCACAAGGTAATTACAACCCTTGTGGAACAATTTTGATGAAATTGTTTTTGTTGTCTTCCAGTTTGATGGATTTTATTTTTCTATCTAGTTCAATTTGTGTATAGTCAAATTCTTAATGGCAGTAGTCATAAAGCCATGTGATCTCACATGTCAAAATTGCTTCTGGCATTCATAGGGTTGTCAGATCAGGAGGGAGAGCGCTCATGGAGAAAGTGTCTGTTGCAACAATGTGAGGGTTCTGTTCGATGAGCTTCCGACTCCACACCTAGTTGTGGAAATAACTCCTTTTCCTGCTGGTTCTCTTACAGAAAACGATTATACTAAAGCTGAAAAATTAGAGAGGGTGCTCAGATCGGGTCCTTCTGTTTAAGTCTTCTCGGACCTTTTGTGCTTTTCACCTTTTTATGCATTCAGTGTCGACTTTGTACATAGTAATATCATGAAAGGAAGCTTGCTTTCAGTTTCATCCCATGATCTCGGTCTCATAACTTCCCTCCCGTACCATTGATCAATTTCAGTTAGTGCTAGAATTCAGGGCTCCCAAGTGAACTGAATAAGACAAGATTCTGAGAGGGTGATGCGAATTTGTCAAGGTTCCATTTAGTTTTCAATCTCTGTAAAGTTGGTGAAGCTTTTGGTTAGAACCAACCTCTGGGATTGTATTAGCGAGAAGTCTCTAGCGAGGAGGTGCTGTTATCGGCCAGTTAATGTCAAATCAGAACGAATAGTGTCTACCAAAGATGCATGCGGAACTTTGATTCTGTACTTTCGGCTTTATTTTATAAAAACAACAGCTTTCTTCAAACAAATTTTCTTGCTCGATTCTGTCTTTGTGCGTGCGTGTTTGTGTGGGGGAGAGAGAGAGAGAGAGAACTTGTTGGGAAAATACAAAACACAGTGCATGGCCAATTCAATCTAATTCTAGCAAAAAATATCCAATCTGAAATAAATGTTGTATAGTTTTCTTACATAACAAAATTCAGTCGAGTAAAATTTAGCACCTGGACACAAGATAAGGACATAAAAGCGGATCAATTGGTAATAAGGTATTAAGGTGAGGAAATATACTTTTAAGTTCTGTCCTTCAGAAATTAGATTACATCAGGAACACGTAATATGACCTCAATAAACTACAAATGTAAATTCCCGTTTGGGTCCTAAAATATTAATTCTGAGCAAATACCTGTTTCACTAATTCCTAAATTATTTTACACCAAGGCCATCAATCCCATTAGTATGGATCATTCTCCTACTTTCCCATCTTTGCTGCATTACCTCCCTGCTGTTGAGTCGCAGTAGACATGGAAGTGGGCGAGAATGGATCATAAAGCTGCTGCCCTCTAGGACTAGACGCTGACTTACCAGAGGCAAAGGCCTGATTGTTGATGAACTGTTGATTTGGACCCTGGGGAATTTCTGGTCGAGTTGAGTGACCAGGATAATTTTGATGAATTTGAATATGATTTCCTGGCCTTGGGGGCAAATGACGGGGCAAATTGGGCATTTGGTGAGCTGGATTGAAGTTCCTTGGTCTTATTGGCAGGACTGGTGTCCTAGGTGCAACAGGGCTGGTGTCTAGAAATGTTGCAAGTCTGTGAGGAACTGAGAGGGCAGTTGAATTTCTTGCAAAGGGAGCAGCAGATATATGAGGTGGAGGTTGACCCATCTGGTCACCAACCTGTGGTCTCGATAACACCTGACTGCCAGGCTGAGTCATATTTTGCACAGGCAACTGGAAAGACAGTCCCTGAGGTGCTGGAGGTGGCACCATTGGTTTAGTGGGAGGAGCATTATGTGCTGAAATATGACCGCTTAGTTGAGGAACCGTTTGAAAGACTGGACTCTGCGGTCGGTGAGGCTGAAAAGTAAAATCACCAGGACTTGGAGCTGTCACCACTGGTGGCTTTATGGGAGTGAAATTTGGTACACTTCCAGAAACAGAACTTGGCACTCTTGGTTGCATTGAGAGTAGAGATGTAACTGGCCCTGGTGAAAGAGCTGGAGCAGATCCTGATATAGGCCTCACAAATGGTTTGGGTTGCGCAAGTGCAGGCATTGTAAGTATGGAAGCTGATGATGTAGAGCGAATGCCCACTTGAGGCCGTGAAACATTAGTAAAACTTGGAGCTGCAATAGGATGGTTTACAGGTGCACTGGATAACTGAGTGGACGGCGTAGGTGGAAAGGTTACAGAAGAAACCATATTGGCCATTGATATATTTGAAGGTGGTGACATGGATACAATACCTGGTTGTGGAACTATAGCATTAGGTGCAGAGGATGAAAACACTCCTGGAGCCATTTGCAAATTGCTACTGAAACCTACGGATGACCATCCAGTAGAGCTCCCAGCAGGTGCCAGGGTCTGGTCAGGTAGTGATCTGGGGTGCTGATTAGACACAGGTTGAGGAAATGAAGACACAAAGGGACTGGTGATAGAGGATGGGCCTATCGGTGGGGGTCGGTTTCCCATGAATATCAGGGGAGCTGAAATATTAGATTGAACCGATGAAGGCTGGGGAGCCATCATAGAGAAATTTCTTGGTGGGCCAACAGGACCAGGACTTGTCTGAGCCATATACGTTTGCTGGAACACTTGTGTTGGTGGCTTTTGTCTAGGGGGACCAAGAGCTGGTGGAGGCCCAAATAATGAAGGCAGGTTTGTAGAACTGAAAGGTGATGTTGATAGATGGGCAGGATTGTTGAGAATTGGTCTGGAAGAATTCAGTGAAGTGAAGCCAGGTAGATTCATTGGAGTGCAAGATGGGTCTGTTGAAAAAGATGGACAAGGGTACTGAAACTGCCCTGTAGGTGAAGTTTCTGCCATTGCTTGCACCAGTCCCTGGTTTACCACAGTATTAGGAAGCATATCAGGGGTTGTTGAGTTCTGGCCTTGACTAGGAAAATGAGAATTATTATCACACGAAACTGAAGCACATGTTTTGGCTTCGGCTGCCAGATTTCCCTAAATAGAAGGTAATGATAGTATGAATACAATAATAACGGTCGAAATGATAGTAAAATAATATGAAAGAAAAGGTTAAAAGAAATTAGTGCATGAAAAGCTTATTATATTTTAAAACAATAATGAAACTCACAGATACAGAGGTGACTAGCAGTTCAATCACAGCAATTGCTGCATCTACTTTCTCAAATGTGTCAGCTGAGACATGAACATATAACTTTTCATATTCACTCAGGATCTCACTCCCATCAGATGGTTTTATTTCGGCCTGAAAATAAGTTAAAGAAGGGAAAGTCAATACAGCTATGCCTGTGCATTATTATACATCTTGAAGCAACCCAGTCCATGGTAGATATTTTATGTCTAAATTAAAATGTTTAAGAAAAGATGAAGAATGAGGGTAAAATGATGATGATGACACTACAATTTATCTTGATATTGATCTCTTATTGTTTTATATTTACTAATACAATTACCTTCTCTCCTGTCTCTCCTTTGGTACCATATACTTGAATCTTGGCTCCAGTTTCCTGATTTGCAACAATTAATTACAAAATAATAAAGAGGAAAAACGACAAAGATCTTCAACACATGCACAAGGTATTCATAAATGTGGTTGACATAACCCCCTGAGAATTACCACAAACTGATTACCTTTTCTAATTGCTTCTGATTATCACTTCCAGGACCATATATCAGGCCAACAAAATTGTATCTAGGATATTCGTTGACCTGAAAAAACATTTAATCACATGTTAGCATCAGAAATTAATACTTTGTCTTCCTGGACTCAGGAAACCAAAAAAATTAAAAATTTCAAGGTCCAAGAAACCTTTTATAACTATTTACAAAAAATGTATGATTACACTACAGATAATGAGTCCAGATTATAATTCCACATACATGGCTCTTTTCTGGTAAGTTCTATTTTTAATCAGTACAACTAAGATTGACAGAACATTTTCTGTTGTACATTTCCCTTCACCCTCATAAAATAATTTATAATCTCTCAGCAGTTTGAATACACCTTAAAAAAGAGAGTTAATTAGAAAAGTGTGCCATGGAATTTCAGAACCAGAAGATAAACTTACAGGAATAGGAACTCTAGCCTCTTTCAGCAAAGGTTTATAATCAGGTGGAGCCTTGTAACATGGATTTAACTTTAAGATTTCGCCTGAATATTGTCAAGAAGAACAATATTTATGAAATGCACAACAGAAGAAACAGGACGGTATAATCTAAGAAAGCTGTCAAACACACCTATGGCTTCCCGCTTCTCAAGTTCCAACTGTTCTGCATCCTACATCAATGACCATTATTATCAGTGCTCAAGACTAAAAACAACATTCAAAATGTAAACAGAGAGTACCCAAGAAATCAATGAAAGAAAATAAGAGGCAACTGTGGGGGAATTTAAAATCATATTCTACCTCTCTGTCAATTCGATTCCTAGAGGATTTGTGATCTGGATCCTGGGTTGTTGATGGTGTGTCCTCATTGTTCCAAACCTCTGATATTCCAGATTTCAGCTGTTGTGTAATTTGATCCACCCGAGTCTGCTCAAAATTTGTACCACCAAACAGGCAGTAATATCACTTAGTGGCACCTGGAATGGGAGGTTTCCATGTGAACCATTCACACAGAAGACACCGACCAACATTTTACCCAATGGGAAAAGGGAAACTATCAATTGCCACTAGCAGAGCAATCTTTATTCTTCCCAGAAACTGGGGATACTAATGCCTCCAAACCATAAAATTGAAATTCTTAAATCTACCGGGCATGGGAAGAAGCAATTATTTTAGTTTGACATTGTGGAAGCATAGAAAGAGTTAAAGAGGGAAAAAGATACATAAATTCAGAACAGATTTTGATTATCTAACTATAAAAATAACCTAGTATCAGAAGAAAGATGACAAGAACAGTTGCAAAGAATCAGACAATACCTGATAAGCTAAGGCTCTTCCCTTTCTAACAGAAGCATCCTGGGTCAGATCAGGGCCCCATTTTGTTTTCCTCGGAATCTGTTTATTAGTTTCTCCAGCAACTGCATCACTGGCTCCTAGGTTTTTACCTCCCCGGAAAATGGGTACAAGTGAACCCGACAACTTGTTTTTCGGTATAACAAATCCAGACTTAGCAGAAAACATAGAGACCTTCTGGGCACCAGATGATGCAGATGAAATAGCACTCCCCGACATCTCAACACTGTGAGGCTCAACTGGGGATGCAGTGTCAACCTTTGCACTCATCCTGTTCTCCAATCATCACTGAGAAGCTCAACTGAAGATTTTCACTTCAATGTTAAGACTGGTGAAGAGACCAAACAGTTCAAATGGGTAAATAAGCCAGGCCTTATGCATAACAAATGCAACTGGAAGTGGATTATTTTAGCATCTTATGCCCCAACCCCCACAGAAAAAAACCAACTAATGAATTCGATTTTCGCAAAGTGACTCCAAGAAATCTTAGCTTTTTTCTCATTCCAAAACTGAATGTAAGTATTTTACTAACCAGGCAACAAAAACACAACCCCAATAACAATATTAAGCACCGTGTTTAAAACCACAAATACGTTATTGTTAAGTTCCCAAATCCATGATTGGAATGGAACTGCAAATGGCTGACCTTAATTCAAACAACTTCTTCAACTCCAAAAGAGAGAATACGACTTTTTAATATAAGCCAATAAAACCATTTGCTTTTCTTTTATTTTCATCAGCATTCCCAACAGCCAAACAAAATGGTATTCGATACCTGCCTTAACCTACACATACACATAAAAAAGCATACAGATAGCTGAGAGAAAGAAAGAGAGAGTACCTGCAAAGGGAGGTTGCTTTCTCGATACGGATTAAGGAGTGCACAGGGGAGAGTCGGAGAGAATATCAAAACGCTGCGTTTGGAGTTAACCCAATTGCGCGCCCTTCTGTAAAGTGGCAAGTCTCCTTGTAAGCTATAATGGAAACTACTCTCACATGGAGTTTTTACAGCACACATTGACAAACGCCGCGATGCGAGAATTTATTGGGTCAGTTGGGTGGCTGAACATGGGCCAGGCCTCAGTCCGAGCTTTCATTTAACTTCAGTTGGGCTTATGAACGATGGTGAACCTTTTTCACCAGCCCAAATCACGTAACCCATTTTTACAGCCACTTATTTATTTATTTATTTAAAAAAATTATAATAATAATCTTAACCACTTGACTTGTTAGCTATGTTGTTACAATTTTATTCTTTGAATTATATAAAGTATTCGTTGTATTATGTGGAGTTCCTAACTCTAGTTGTGGCAGAGGACATTGCCTTCTACCTTTCTTGAAATTATACAGAAAAAAATTTAAGAGCTTCACATAATTCAGATGGACTCGAAAATTGCTTATTTCGTTAAAGGCAAACATAATTGCAGAAGGTGCTGATATGTAGAAATGGAACAAATATTCGGGATTTATTTTGTTAGTATTAGCATTATCCCCATTGCAGCTTAATAACACAAGTACATTACATGGGACTTGAATTTTCAGAGGCAACTGAAAAAAATAGCTTCTTCATAATCATAATGGTGATAACAAAGAATGCGAAATCTGCATCAGTAACATAAATCTTGTTACAGATCTCACTGTATGACATGAAGAAAACTCACCTATATCACATGTAACATGCAAAAATGACCAAAAATGTGACCTATTTATTATCCCCTACACTATTTGAGCTGGTCCGACAGTAACATGATGCATACCTACAGGGGCAAGCACCAAAGGGAGTAACCAGTGGAACTTCCCAACAATAAAACCATATTCAGGATAGCTCCTTCAGTATGCAAATTCAATCTGGGGCTGGGAGAAAGGCATGAGAAAAGCTCCCGCTGAGACTCACTGCTGAACATTATCAAGTGAAAGGATAGAAATTTGAAAACAGCAAACTGCCTAGAAGAATGTAGGCAGCTGAGTACGCCCAAATCATATATCCCCATCTCTTAGAAGTACCCGGAGATTTCATTATATGCGAGGCAAACCAATAGAGAGGAGGGCTGAAAGATAAGAAACGAGTAGCAACCTGTCAAATATGAAGCATCAGAAGGCATGATACATAGTCAGCTATTGTGTGTGACATTCAATGTTTCAATGTGGTACACACACAAGATCAATTTTTAGACCTACACTCTACACAAGATCAATTTTTCAAACCTAATAACCTTTAACAAATTAAGGAATTCTAGAAGGAAATAAAGTCAAACCTGGACATGCATGACAAAAAATGCTGTGGCTGCCATAAATCCCAAATGTAGAATACATGGGAGAACAGCAATAGACAAGTATCCTTGCTTTTCTGATAATTTATGTTCTTTTGGGAGTAGAGCAGGACCGTCTTTGGTCACTTTCTTCTTTGCTTTGAGGTTGTGATTCTCTGTTACATTTGCAAATGATTGCTTTATGCAGTCTTGAAATAAAAGAACACAATATACCAAAATTTGGTCACACATACTGATTAGGAGCCACATAGTACAGGGGAGATAAAAGGCTAACAGGTTACTGGCTTCATATAAATATATCCACAGAATAGACTATAAATGTATCGAACTTAGATATTTTAAAACTCAACTAGTAATACCTTGACTGTTAGAAGAGTGTTGCTCTGTAGTGCGAGGGACATATCTTTGACCTCCCGCTAGAGAAAAGAGCACAGAAGCAGCATTTTTATCCTCAATACGAGCACAGAAACCCAAAGAGAAGAAATTTTTAGGCATTGACTTCGCATAATAGACAATCGAGCAAAGTGCCAAAGACAATATTGGTGACGCCAGCAGAAAGTTTGGCAACTGTTTAAATTGGAAGTATCTCGAGAAACCTACTCCCCTGGCATCAAGGTAAATAATCAACACAAGCAGAAAAATTGTAAAAATAAATCTTCTTTTTTATTTTTATCCTGTATTTACAAGGTATGTATCAAAATGAAACTAGACAGAGGAATAGGGAGCTAATCCAATTAACATTCCTTGCATAATAGAATTCATTTTTTAATCTTGGACCAACAGAACAATAACTCATTCTTTAACATGGCTCTTGATCAACTATATACAGTATATGATTGTAAAAATTTATCTAGACAACAAAAATAATAAGTAATATGCTGATGAACAACCCTTGGTAGTTAAAGATAAAAATACCAATAATGACTTTGAATATAATTGTACAGCAAAGGTACTCTTGCTTTGCACCAGGGCCTCGTATCATTTGGAAAAAGTCCAAGACAGATATTCCCATATCCATATAATTGAAATGCAAAAAAAGGAGCAAAAATACATAGACAACGCAGAGCTCCACCAACAACAACCTGCATTGCCAACTGGCATAGAAATGAAAAATTACTAAGCAACCATCTTCATCAGTATCAATGTAAGGTGAAAAAAGAAAGAAAAAATTGAAACCTACAAAAGCACGCTTTCTCAAGAAAAAAGCATCATAAGCCTGATGCCCAGTTTGAAAACAGAAATAACCAGCATTAAGCATTCCATTGGACCTTGAAAATCCAGAAAGGACGAACCAAAGAACAGCAACAACATCTTTTCCACATATTAGATGGTACAATCCTCCGATTGAAAATAGGGCGAACAAAGTCTCGGAATATCTGCAGTAGAAAGCAGATAAAAAAACATCAGTTTTATTCAATTTCATAGGTATCAATTTAAACTGAAAAAAGAACAAAGAAAAGTTTACATTGATGAATAAAATATGGAAGCTGGATTGAAGCAAAACAAAAGTGAAGCCCTCAATGCTGCTGCATGGTCCTTTAAAATAAAAACTGATAGCCTGTTAAAGTGAGAAGGGAAGAACAGCAATCAGAAGTTTTAAACCAAAAGAAATGTCAGTGCAAAATTATTAAGGGCACTCAATTGAGTCCAGGTTTAAGAACATAAAGAAAAAGTATCTGCACTTTTTTTAAGACATTATTGGAAACATAATATCAACATAAAATATCTATACAATGAAGAAGCCGTGTTTAAGACATTATTGGAAACATAATATCAACATAAAATATCTATACAATGAAGAAGCCGTGGGTAAGTGGCTATAGAGATTTGTAGTCAAAGGAGACTCTCCTAGGCACCGAGTGGTGGTAAGTAAAAATTTACAATGGTGAAAACGGTGATAACTAACACAATAAAATGGTACGGTTTACAATGGGCACCATATATCATATCATATGCACGTAAAGAACTACGGACCACTTAATTCATAGCCACATCTTGTTGCTGTTAAAGATTACAGTTCTCCATTCTAGAAACTTCACCCTGATGTATCTCTTCATTCTTTCTTTATAAGCAATAAAATCAAAATGGATTGTGCAAGAATCCACAGTTCCTTTTTTTCTTATTTAAATTCAGAGAATCAGGGTCTCAAAAACGAAACGTATTTACTTTCGCTTGTAAAAATGGTGCAAGTAAAGCTAGAGATTGCTGGCAAAAAGCACACTTGAAGCTACCAAATACTTATATAGTCCTAACCAAGTCACCTGTACAAATATACCGCCGTAAACACAAAAGCAATGTTATTGATCACATATCCGGATAACCCCAATACAGCTCTTTGCCCAATAACTGGAACCAACGGCGCCAAAACTGAAACATAAAGCACCACCACCAATGCTTAATAATAACAACACCCTAAAAACACAAAATCACCCTTTCAAATCAACAAAATGATACAAAACACCATGCGGGTCTGCTCAAAGTTAACAAATTGCCAAGTGGAATTTGCTTAAAAATGAACAATTTAATAAATTTACCAAATGAGTATTACTGAAAACTGGTAAGCTGGGCCAAACCTGTGCGAGATAACAATGAAATGCAAAGAGGAAGGAGGGGGAAGAAAGCATAGGACTGCTCGTACTCATAGCCACATTGTGCAATTCGAACAAAGTAGACGCTATCCCATACAATGCTGGACTCAATAGCTGAACCCAGCCAAGGCAATAGAACGTGTTGCTGTTGTTTATCAACATCAGGTTGTGAGGCGTTGGTGGATAGGCAATTGGGGTTGATGGGTGCGGAGGTGTCGTAGGGGCTCAAGAGGGTTCGCCATAGGAGGATTAGGGTCAATACTAGGAGTCTAGACTGGATTGCTGATCTAATCACTGTGGTTTCGTGATGGAGTTGTGGTGAGGTTTTGGTTCGAGGCATTTGGGTTTGGTTAATCGTGAGGTTGTGGAGGTCGAGATCTGGAGAACGAGACGACGGATTGGGGAGAGATGGAACCGGGACGAGTTTCAGCGGCATGTCGTTCAGCGGAATGTGTACAGAAGACGGCATGTCGTTTATGGTCCGAGTTTGGTTAAGTTAAGCATAGCATTTACATTTACGGATAATTAAATAATTTACCCGACTCGAAATTGAAATGAAATTAGAAAGTTTATTTAGTTATTAATGATTGTGAGCTCATCAATTCTAAGTTCTCACCCAAAAACAAAATACATATATAAAACTAAGAAACAGAAAAAGCGGATAAAGATATATAAATATTTTTTTATTAAATATTTTTGGCTTTTTTACAAGTCACCGAGTAATTTCGTTTATATTTCACCACTCAAATATAAAATTAAATTAATTTGCCATCTTAATTTTAAAAAATTTACATTGTCACCCCTCCATTTAATTTCGTCAACTTTTTCTTTAAAAAATACCACGTAATTTTTATGAGTATTCCCTACAGTAAATTGATAATTTAAATGTAATTTGAGTACTTGCATCATTGCATGTCAATCAATAGACCAAATATGAATGGGTGATCTTATTTTCAGTATGCGGTATAAGTTTAACAATAGAAATCGATAAGTTCTTGGACAAATTATTAGTGTGTGAGTCACTAATATTAAATTTATTCTTTGATAAAAATAAAGTTTTCAATTTTTCTCTCGTGTTATATATCAATCTGTTTGGAAGTGTACATTTCAGACAAAAAATTTCTAGGGACACTTGGTAATTAAATGGAAGTGGTTGCTAGTCTAATGTGAATTAATGCACAAAAATGTGTACAAAAGGAATATGTATCATTCATTTCACAGATAAATTAAACTAATGTACAAATGTGACAGCATAATATATATGACATCAACTGTACATATAATTTCATACATGAGAAGATTTATTTACTTTAAATTGATTTCCTGACTGCACCTTCATGCAAAACCATAAATGACACTCTCTAAAAGAAGAGATTAAGTAGGAGACAAACATTAAATGTGTGACTGTGATTTATAACTATAACACCTATGTGCTGGTATGGTTTGATTTATAGTGACCACTTGTTTGTGAAATCTATACACATGACCATATAACCATATTGACAACGAAAGGTCCATTCAACTACCATACCTTAAACCAGATTCATATCCATTGCATTTAATAATACCTTTAATCAATCTACTATCATTGCCTATATCAACATAGCTTCAGCACAAGGTCCCAAGTTTTTATTCAGAGTTTTAATGGCAAAGATTTGGAATTGATTTTGTTTATGCATGTTATAATTTTCATGTTATAATTTTCTTTTTTTACATCGTGTATATTGTATCTATAAGTATGATAAAAGTGTTTTTTTTTTTTTTCATGTTCATTAAGAAAGTTACTTTAAAAGAAAACCAATTTGACTGCATCAAGAGCTAGCATATTGAGAGAGCTTTATCACATGGGAAGAGATGTAATCCTACTTTTTAAAAAGAGAACAGTCCAAAGACTCTTTATGACTTTCTTGTTCACTAGTATCAGTGTGATGGGCAAATTTGTCTGCAGCCTTCAAAGTCCAAAGAATATTACTGATATAAAAGTAAGTTCTTTTCTGTTCTCTATTTTCTTGTACTCTTGTAAATATTATATCATTGAAATATTTGTTTTGGGGTCTGTATCGCCTTAATTAAGTAATAGCTAATCACGGATGAATGGAAATGATCACGGGTTCACCCAAAAATTTAATCCAAAATATCACAAGTTGCCAACATTAAGTAGAAAACAGTGATTTTGAGTGAAAACAAAATAGAGAGATATCTTAAATCTTTGTGTTGTGTGTTCGCTGGTGCTGAGTTTGAGTTTGAGTTTGAGTTTGATGCTGCAACAGAACTATACAAACACACAATATAATGAAGTACCCTTTTGTTTATTCTCATCACCCTTCAGCTAAACTGAAAGATCCTAACTGTCCTGTCCTGTGTAATAGTTCCAGATCTGACTACAATAGGACTCTTATAGGGAAAATAAAAATAAAAATGATTAGACACTACCATATACTAGTCTAAGTAATATGTACTAATTGAGCAATTTTGATACATACAATCACCGTAATTCATCTCATACCAATGATCAAGAGACGTATTTGTAATGCAACATTATATAATCCTAATCCTAACTTGTGCAACTCTTTTGTTGTTACTTTCCAGTGCACAACTTTTACCTTAATTCACCAGGCCGATATCTATTTACTCGGAATGCCTTTACTGTTGCCCAAATGGTAGGGTACTGCAACTGAGTCCATTACTTATTCTAGTTTAGATGTGATATTTGTACCCTCTTTACAAGGCCTATAGTCTCATATGAGGACAAAACATGTCCTTCACATGTGAAGCTTGGCCTCCAAGGAGACTGTATAATACCTTCAACAATTATTGCTTACTACACCATCATCCAACCACTTTCCCATTAAAATCTCTCATCCTCTAAAAGTACTCAACCATCAATGCATAAAAACCAAAAGGGCGGCCAAAAAGACTCATAAAAACCCAAAAAGCATCTATACCATCCCATTCCTGTGCATCTTTCTGCATTTCAATGAGTCATTCAAAGAAGGCAAGTGTGGCAGTCTCATGCATCTTGGTGTTGATGCTATTTGGCTTTGGAAGCTCAAACATAGACCAAGATAGGGCAGAATGCGCAGACCAACTAGTAGGACTTGCCCCATGTCTCCCTTTTGTAGGTGGTGATCATGATGCCAAAACTCCCACACTAGACTGCTGCACTGGCCTCAAACAAGTGGAGCAGAAGAGCAACAAATGCCTCTGCGTTCTAATTAAGGACCGCGATGATCCCAAACTTGGCCTCAAGATCAATGCTTCGCTTGCTTTGCAGCTCCCTAGTGCCTGCCATGTACCTGTTAACATATCGAGATGTGTTGGTAAGTACTGCCACACATAAATTAAGGTGTATATGCTAATAAAGTACTAATTTGTTTATCTAGAAATGTATAGTTGTACATACATGCTTATATACAAAATTGCATCACTGTAAGTCTATAATCACTAGTTTGATCTTTGATGTTGGTGGCGGATTCAGATCTCTTGCATTTGCCACCAAACTCGCCGGATGCTAAGATGTTCAGGGGATATGCAAACAAGACTTTAGCAAGCAGTAGTGCCCCTATTGCCAGTGGTAACAAATTTACTTCTTCTGCATAATTTAAGCTTTTGTTGAGTGTATTTCTTTTATTTTCTAGAGTTTAATGGTTCTTTACTTAGTTATATATACTTATTTTGCTTGGTTTCTGTTATAGGGAATTCGACAAGCAGTAGTATAACTGCTCAAGATAAGAGTGGTGGTAGGAGCCTGGGAAAAGGAAAGAGAGCTCTGGGAGTAGAGATGCTATTTGGGACCTTACTCTGCTTTTATACTTCACACCTTGTGTTTCATATTTGATA
This sequence comes from Purshia tridentata, assembly GCA_003254885.1. Taxonomy (NCBI): domain Eukaryota; kingdom Viridiplantae; phylum Streptophyta; class Magnoliopsida; order Rosales; family Rosaceae; genus Purshia; species Purshia tridentata. Next base: position 28,481 of record QANT01008900.1, read on the forward strand.
TACATTACTTGTTCCTACTGCTAGCTAGCTGGTCAGTTTTGTATGTTAATTTACCATTGAGTGTCTTATGCTGTGTATCTGTCCCTCTCTGTCTCTCATTCTCTGTCATTCATTTGCACTTATTTTTAGAATTGTATTGGGTATTATGGGACCTGTGTGGATCAATTGGAATCATTTAAATAAGTGTCCAAATTGATATCAACTTTTATGTCCTATTGCAAATTTACAATGAGAAATGTACACAAATTTCTAGCAACTAAAATGGTCAGTTATGGTTTCACATAACATCAAGGAAATGAAAAGTTGGAAGCCATCATTTTGTATGGTCTTAGACAATCAAAACGTTGGTGCGGATATGGTTCTAGAAATAATATTATCTTATCAGACGTGTGAGTTGTCGCTAGTCATGAAGACAGTTTGACCTGTAATTTATTGAAGGGAAAGAAGTACACTTGTGCTATAAGAAATGAGGAGCTAGTGGATAGCCATTCCGAGATGTGGATTTGAGCCTCCTCCGGACCCGAATCTGTATGGGTCACTTCTTCTCGTAAGCCGAATCTCTATTACAAGCCCAAAGGTTTCTTCAGTTAGTCCTTAATATGTATTCTTATGATAAATGGGCTTGAAGTTTCTAGGCCCATCTAGTATTTATTTATTTATTTTGTGACAAGGCCTACATTCTCTTTTCATTATATTATACTTTTTTTTTCAGTGTTTAAATTCTTAAATTTGATACAAGTCCTTGAAAAGGTCAACGAATTCATCAATGAAATACCTTGGTTGAAACTTAACGTAATTTTTTACTCCATTAATTCTTTTTTTCTAAGAATCTATTTCAAAATAATCAATATCCATAGATAAACTAAATAAAAAACATATGCTCATGAGTCATGCCAATATTTTCAATTTGTTATATATCAATTGTTGTTTTCTTCGGCCAAAATATATAAATTATTGTTATACAATCAATAATTCCACAAACAAACGAGGGATTGAAACTAGCATTTTTCTGTTTTTAACCATAAGCTTTCTCTTGTTTGCATTGGTGTTGACACATTTTCTAAGCCTACCCACCTGGACAAGAAAAGCCCATGACTTGCAATTAATGCCATATCAACACCGAATCAGTCCAACCGTCCAACACCCATCAATCGAACGGTCCATCCTCCTCTAATCCCATATCCCCCCATCTATACAAACCCAAACCCTCCCAAGAAAAACTCATTCCGAAAAAAGTACACACAAATCCAAAAGAACGAACTTTCTCAGTTTCTCATTCAAACTCCAAAGTCCAAACACACAAACGCTCTTTCTCGCTCTAAATCGACCCGGATATGGCACAAAAACCCTATCTGGGTCTGATCCCAATCCTCCTCTTCTTCATCTCCATCACCCCAAGACCTTCTCTTTCTCTCTCTGAAACCCCTGCAACAGTGTTCGAGATTTTGCCAAAATTTGGGCTCCCAAGTGGACTTTTGCCGGCCTCCGTTTCAAACTACACCTTGTCCGACGACGGCCAGTTCGTCGTCTTTTTGGAGAAACCATGCTACGTGCAGTTCGAGTACTTGGTCTACTACGAGAAGACGATCACGGGCAAGCTCAGCTACGGCGCGATCACTGACTTGAAAGGCATTCAGGTCCAAAGGTTCTTGTTCTGGTTTGATGTCGACGAGATCAGGGTCGATTTGCCACCTTCTGATAGCATTTACTTCACCGTCGGCATTATTAACAAGAAGCTCGACGTCGATCAGTTCCAGAATGTCCATTCTTGCCGAGATGGGCTCTCGAGTTCTTGTCTCGGGTCATTGAAACGGGTTATTGAGGTACTTAATTAATTAATTATTCATTTACTGTTGCAATTTTTTTTTAAATTTTTATTATGTTTGAATCTTTATGCTTGTTTCAATTGTATGTTTCTCGATTGTTGTTGTGTTGGGCCAATTCTGATGTACCAAAAAATTCCATGTGGGTTCATAGAATTAGAGCCAAAGAAGATATATTAAAGTATATTTTAAATCCTTGAACTTATCTTGCTTATTAAAAGAATTTTTATAATTAAGTTTACCCTCTGTGTATGGATACGTATATGCATAATTGTCGATATTATGAGAGGTTTATTTCAACTTCTGAATGGGTTTCTTTGAATAATTGAGGATGGAGTATTTGGATATCTGCTCAATCTGGTTTGTATGAAGTTTATACACTGAGTTAAGAATGGACTAGGCTTTGTGTTTATTGAATGGATGAATTCTTGGAATGTGAGAGAATGCTTTCAGGTTTAATGAAATTGAATGAAATTCCAGTATGGGAGCATTAGGAAAATTTATTGGAAAGCTAGTGAGGTCTTTTAAATGCTGTTAAAAGAAAGTAAATTGTATATGAAACAAAGGGACTGAGTTATTCATGTGCAATTTGTATGCTCTGCTAGTGTCTGGTAAGATGCTATAGGGTTTTTGTTGTAAAGTGTTAGCCTAGGAGTATTTTTTGGGTGGGATGGGCACTGTGGAGGTTTTTGTAGTGAAGTATTTATTTGTTGGGGATGGGATTATTGCATTCGTGACTTGGTATTGTTAGCTTAGGAACAAGGAATATACGCTAGAGAAATACTCAAAACACATACAACTCTTCAATCACACTAAAATGAATCCCTCCACTCAGTTTCTTTTTCTATTTTGACTTGGCATAGTCGGTTCACACAGTTTGGGGATAGTAAAGAAGTTGCATGGCTTCTTTATAGGTCATTTTGCTCTGTTGAGAACCTTAGGGGAGATATGAACCATTTGTGGAGTGTTTATCTTTTATTGCCTTCATAGGCAGGGAAGACTTATTGAAAGAAAATTGACTTTTTGGGTGTTAATGTGAGAAAAGGCCTTAGATTCACATGATTACAACTTACAGGTGATCAAACCTTTGCAAATTGGAATAGATACTAGTTGAACTTCTCATACTGATATGCGTATAACTTGTTTTCTTCCTGTTGTGCTTTGCAGCTTCCATCTCCACTGGAAGATATTGAGATGCTAATTACTGAGTAGGCACCATCAACTGCTTATGATGCACGGTATAGTGGCGGAGCAAAGGCTCTTCATAGTCCACCTAGAACTCAGTGTGTTATGTAGTTACATGTTTGAGAGTAGTATTCCACAAGGGAATTAATTGTGTTACTTGTTGTAACTGTGTAGTTTGTATCTGTTATATCATATGTAAAGGAACAAACCTTGTATATTAAATTCGATGTTAGAACTTGAGGGTGTGTAACTTGTACCCATTAATACCCATAAAGGGTGAAAGGTATATCATTCACAATCAGGTGGGTACCATGTATTTTGGGGCACGACCTCATTGTGAGAGGCTGATCAAAAGGGCATGCCCATGGAAGAATCTATTTGGAGGCAAAAAGCCGCCTTGCTTTTCTCTTACATATTTTAGAAACCCCCATTAAAATGTTGGTGAATATCAATCAACTGACATTTCAAATTGCAATGGTCTTCTGAGAATTTCTCCCTTTTGGATTCTTCTTATGATCCAATAAAACTGCTCATCCAGACGTAACCATAATATAATCAAGAATAGTAAAAGCCATTATTGATACGGTTTTGTGTGCAACTAAAGTATCAAAATAACCAAGGCTAGCTCAATACCCTAACCATGTCTGTTGATGGATAATTGCTCTGAAGCCAAAAATGCCAGCCAACATGCGGTTTCTATAATTAGAACTTGATCACTTTTCATTGGATTGTGTGTGAAGGGGGATACTTGTAGTTTAGAAGATGTGTTTAACATGTTAAAAATTGAGCAATAGTTACAACATAAGTGAGGTAATATCTTGTACCTTATCCTACATTAACTCCCTTTGATTGCTAGGAAATCTAGGAAGCTTCAATTTTTATACATTATGTTATGTTGAGGAGTTGAGAGAGGCTTTATAAGCTCCAAAGTTGTATCGCATTTTTATACTGTGTTCTATAGTAGACGGATATTCTAGTATCGCATTATCTAATTCCTTTCTTCTTCTTTCTTTTTTTACAGGTTAAGAACACCAAAGAAGCTTTGAAGATGCTCTAAAAGCAGCTGGCCTAATGCCAAGTCTGTAATGACTCGCCCAGTTTTATCACAACCAGTTTTGGGGCAAAGAAAATAGGCAGAGGGAATATTTCCAAAGAATATTTGTTTTTATTTGAGTTTCTTCATGGAACTTTGGGGACAAGTTTCTGTACATGTTGCTCTTAATAACAAAATTGGGTGAAGGTTTCAATTCAAATATCATTCTTCTGTGCCATAGTTCTATGAAGTCTTCGTTATATAATCACTTAGTGACTTTGGTTCTCGATCCCATTTTGTCAAATGTCCAACCTATATAAAAGGCCATGCATGAATACGTGAATTTGGAGGCTGCATTTTTTCGTTTACCTATTTGATACATAAATGTTGTAGAGGGTTAATCAGTTCCAAAATCGATAACTTCTGAGAATAAAACTAAATTAAATTCTGTCAATAATAATAACAAATTCTCCATTGCAAATAAACAGAGAGAAAAATGAAAGCTTAATGTGAAAAACTCACGAAAGATTTTGTTAGTTTCATTAACATAGAGAATAGTCTGCTAAGAAAAAGAAGAAAGAGAGAGTTATGAGAACAAACAGTTCCCTACATCAACCAACAGGAAAAATAAAGTAAAAAAGTAGGTGGGTGCAATACTCTAACTTCTAATTAATCCTTGTCTTAATCCTGTTCATATATTATCATCACACAGAGTCTATCTTGTATATTGTCTAAGAAATTGGAATATGCATATCTCTTTGTCTTCTTAAGCACGAAAGGACCACAAACTCCCCAAAATCCTGTAATGAATCCAAGCACAACACAAATATAAAACCATGAAATTTGATGCCCATTGTCAACAGCTTGGGTGTTCTTAGTATCTTCATCAATTAATTGACACTCATTTGGAAGTGGGGCACCACAAAGTTTAGGATTCCCCTCAAATTCAGAGGCATTTAAGCTTTGGAGCTGACTGCTTGTTGGTATTGCTCCTTCAAGATTATTGTGTGAGGCATTGAAATATGACAAGAAATTGAGAGTCGCAAATGACACTGGAATCTGTCCAATGTCTCCAAGTTCTTAAGGTTAGATATTTTGTCTGGAATGCTTCCGGAGAAGTTGTTCAGGGCAAGATCCAACCCATGGAGCAGTTGCAAATGGCCTATCTCATTCGGTATATTACCACTAATGCTATTGTTGGCAAGATATATTGAAGGTGGAAAGTAAGAAAAATAATTGTACACAAAAGCTTTTAAATAAGTAACATCGGGTAAGTAATAGGCAGGCAATTCAAGATAATTATTTGGATCTACTTCAACTTTGGATACCAACATTGGTAATCTACAAAGTTCTTTTGGAAATTCACCTGCAATTTGGTTGGAGGCCAAATTTATAGAAAAGAGCCTTGGAAGACTCCCCAACCATCCAGGAATTGGCCCTGTCAATCTATTAGAATATAGATTTAAGATCTCAAGCTTTTTGAGCTTATATAACCATAAAGGTATTTCACCGGTGAGCTCACAATGACCCAAAGCCAAAATTCGAAGATTTTTTAATCCATCAAACTCAACCATGCCAATATCATCAGCTATTGGAATTTCCTCACCTACAAAATTATATGATAAGCACAGGAAAACAAGTCCTTTTGAACCCATTAAGATCTTCATCGCCCCTGTGACATTGGTCAATTGGTTGTGACCAAGCGAGAGGAAGGACAAGGATTTCAGTGTAAGAATCTCAGGTTGTATTTGTCCCTTTAGATTGTTTCCACGTAGTGCAATTGCTTTTAGGGACTTGCATGAGTAGAGGCACATTGGCAAGATACCAATGAAGTGATTTTTCCGTAGGTCAAGTTTAGTAAGTTGACTAAGTTTAGAGAAATTAAGCTTGGAGATATCTCCTTCTAAGTTGTTGAAATCCAAATGTAGTTCTATAAGGTTTGTGCAATTCATCAAAGATGGGGGTAGAGAACCTTGTAGATTGTTGAAATCAAGGAGCAAGTGTTTCAACTTGGAGAGGTTCCCAAGTGGAGAGGGAGCATGCCGCTCATCTATTATGGCAGAGGTTTAGGATTGTGAGGCCGGTGAGGTTGACAATTCTATCACTAATGGCTCCATATAGTGAATTAGCAGGTAATGAGATTTCTTCAAGTGTGGTAGTATTATATATATATCTTCTGGAAGTAAACCTGAGAGGTTATTATAACCGGCACGAAGAATCTCTAGTTTGGAACACTTCCCTAGTCCATGAGAAATACTAACACTGAATTTATTGTAAGAAAAATCCAATAGGGTAATCAAAGGAGATGAATGATGACAAACAGATGATGGGATAGAGCCAATGAAGGTATTGTTGCTGACATTGAAATTAGTCAAACTCCAAGCTTGTTGGAAGAATGAAGATGAAATTACACCATGGAATTGATTGCTGGACAACTCAAGAATTTCAAGACGATTCAACGACAAGAAGAATCCAGATTGATCAAGTGAAGCAGAAAGTGAATTGTGGGAGAGATCCAAGTGGGTTAGATGTGTGAGATTCGCAAGTGATGAAAAAAGAAACATACCTGGTTTCAGTTTGAGGCCTTTGGAGGATAAGCGCAAATGGGTGACCCAACCATTGTTATCACAAGTGATTCCCTCCCAATGGCAACAATGATCGGAACTCCAATTTAATAAAGGAGATGACAGAGTGAGGGCAAAGGAGAGCAGAGAGCTGCGTTCAGTTTGGTTGCATGCATGAATAATATTTGTAGATAAAAGGTAAAAGAATAAGAGGAGGAGTAGGAAGCCATGAGCCATTGAGTGATCTAGAATCTTAGATTGCTCACACTCCCAGGTTTGTATATATAATGAAGCAAAGCAACTAAAAATTGGGAAAGGTGGAAACAAAGTCTTCAGTCTTCAGTCTTCATGTAGTGGCTGCAATTGACCCTTCTCACTAACTCTTTGTTGATTAAACGACAAAAACAGACTAAACATTACAAACTCACAGATTGCCCAAACACCTCAATACGTCGAAAGAGACCAAAGACCAAGACCTCTCATTAATTGGACCTGAAGAGGGAGCTTCCAAGACAATTCTCAGCTAAATTTCACATTGTTATATGAGGGATCATAAAATTCTTCATTCAATGATACAATTAACTTTTTAATTATTATGATAAAAATTTACAAGTGGGACGAATGCATAATTCTCTGATCTTCCGATTGGAGCTTTCATTTTTAAAGATTGTTAACCTTTTAAAACAAAATTAAAAATGCTCATCTTAAAAATTTAATTTTTGCTAGTTTTTCAAAATTTTCTTATATATATATATATGCTTTTTGTTTGAAAAGAAATAATAAAGATAGAACTACGAGAACAAACTGTGTTTTACCTAAGTCAACAAAAATAAACATAATATATATACAAAATTTAAATATGAAATCTAATTTTTTAAAATAAATCTTTTCTTCATCCCGTCATATGCTTTATTATTATCATACAGAGCCTATCTTGTACATTGTCTAGAAATTGGACATATGCATATTTACGCGTCTCTTTAAACATTAAAGGACCCGAAATTCCAAAAAATCCTATAATGAACCCAATTGCAACAGAAACATAAAGCCATGGACCTTGATGCCCTTTGTCCACATCTTGGGTGTTCCTATCATCTACATCAATCCCATTAATTGGTTGACACACATTCGGAAGTGGGGCACCACAAAGTTTGGGATTCCCTTCAAATGCAGAGGCATTTAAGCTCTGGAGCTGGGTGCTTGATGGTATTGGTCCTGCCAGATTATTGTATGAGACATTCAAATATGCCAAGAAATGAAGGGTCGCCAATGACGATGGGATTTTCCCAGACAAATTATTGGTGGAAAGGTCAAGTGTCTCTAAGTCCTTAAGGTTAGATATTTGGTCTGGAATGTTACCTGTAAAGTTGTTCATGCTGAGATCCAACACATGAAGAAACTGTAATTGCCCGATCTCAGTAGGTATATTTCCATTGATGCTATTGTTGCGTATGGATATTGTTGGTGGAAAGTAAAGCAAAGAATTATACTGTAAATCTTGAGCGACATCCGAGGGTGTGACAAAGATAGGCAATTCAAGATAATTATGATATACTTGAGTTGTAGTTTGTCCAGATACCAACATTGGTAGTCTGCAAAGTTCCTCCGGAAATTCACCTGAAAGTAGGTTGGACTCCATGTTTATATAAAAGAGCCTTGGCAGAGTCCCCAACCAACTAGGAATTGACCCTGTGATTCTATTGTTATACATCGCCAAGATCTCTAGCTTTTAAAGCTTAGATAGCCATAAAGGTATTTGACCTGTGAGCTCACAACCACCCAAATCCAACAATCGAAGATTTTGGAGTCCCTCAAAATCAACCACACCATTATCAGCGGCCATTTCCTCACCTAGAAAATTACGTGAAAGGAGGAGTGTTGTGAGACTTTTGCTACCCATTAATATCTTCATTGCCCTTGTGACATTGGTCAGACTGTTATTACTAAGTGAGAGGAAGGACAAGGATTTCAATGAAAGAATCTCAGGTTGTATTTGTCCTTCTAGATTGTTTGAGCTTAGTCGAAGTGCTTTCAGGAACTTGCATGAGTAAAGGCTCATTGGAATCATACCAGTGAAGCGATTCTCCATTAGGTCAAGTTTACCAAGCTGACTGAGTTTAGAGAAATTAAGCATGGAGATATCTCCTTCCAAGCTGTTGGTTGCCAAACGTAGTTCTACAAGGTTTGTGCAATTCATCAAAGATGGGGGCAGCAAACCTTCCAGATTGTTGAAATGAAGGAGCATTAGTTTCAACTTGGAGAGCTTCCCAAAATGGAGAGGGAGCACACCACTGAAATGATTAAAGTAGAGGTCAAGGATTTTGAGATTGGTGAGGTTGACAATTCTATTACTAAGGGATCCATATAGCAAATTAGCAGGTAATGCAATTTCTTCAAGTGTTGTAGCATTGTAGATATCTTCTGGAAGTAACCCTGAGAGGTTATTGTAACCCGCACGGAAAACTTGGAGCTTGGAACACTCCCCTAGTCCATGAGAAATACTGCCATTGAATTTATTGAAGGAAAAATCCAATAGCCTAATCAAGGGAGAAGAATGGAGACAAAGAGAGGTGGGGATAGAACCTGAGAAGGTGTTGTTGCTGACATTGAAACTAGTCAAATTCCAAGCTTGTTGGAAGAATGAAGATGGAAATTCACCCTGGAAGTGGTTGCTAGACAAATCCACCGCCTGGATCATATTTTTTGATGGTAGAGAATGTGGGAGCTCTCCAAAAAGAAGGTTATAGCTCAAATCAAGGATCTCAAGATGAGTCAAGGACAAGAAGATTCTACTGTGATCAACTGAACCATTAAGCGAATTGTGGGAGAGATTCAAGTGGGTGAGATGTGTGAGATTTGCAAGTGAGGATGATGGAAAAATGCCTCCTTTGAGTTCGAGGCCTTTGGAGGGTAAGCTCAAATGGGTGACCCAACCATCCTTATTACAAGTAATGCCCTCCCAATTGCAACAATTAAGGGAAGTCCAATTTAAGGAAGGAGGAGAAGACAGAGTGAGGGCCAAGGACAGAAGAGAGCTGCGTTCAGTTTGGTTGCATGCATGAATAATATTTGTAGATGTAATGAAAGAGAATAGGATCAGGATGAGAATGAAGGCACGAACCATTGGGTGATATGCAGGCTGCACTACCATGTTTCTTGGTGACTCTGCCATCTGTTAGATTCAGATTGCTCACAGGTTTGTGTATATATACACATTGGAGGAAATTAAAGATCAATTAAAAAAAAAGCATATTCGTTTTTCTTGTTGGCTGAAAATGATATTTCATTATACAGCAAAACATTAATTACAAATTAACTGTGAAAGTGTGTACATGAACCACGATAAAGAAAGACCAAAAAACAACGACTGTCGACTCACTGGGTCTGAAGTTTGAAGTCTGAAGTCTGAAGATGTTCATGGCATTGGCAGCTACATAAAAGATTCTCTGCTCACTTGACCACTGGAAATATATATGGACACAAATCCTAATCATGTAAATTTCATGGCAGTTAGTTTTTTTTGTTGCATTTTCTTCTTTGCGGATCTTCAAGACATGAGGATAGATTTTTAATTTTTAATTTCCCGATTTTAGTGTCCTGACTCTTAACCTCTTGTTGTTTCTCTTTAATTCCTGATTTTGATGTCTCAACTAAGCTCTAAGGGTATGGTGGTATTAATTTAGTTTAACTTTATACAATGACTTCAAACTACTCATTTTCTACCAATTTTGGTTTGGTTCAATTACGTGTCAAAGACTCTAGGAAATAATTAGGATTAAAGACAAGGACTTAGCTAAATATATAGATGTAGGTCAATGCTAGCGGTTGATTGATGCAGGTCCACAGTAAGTTCCACATCAACCATTGGCTGACACAGACTAGGACTGCACTGTATTGAAATTGCATGAGCCCCTGCATACCATTATTTTAGTTTGACTTTGCACAGTGACTTCAAGAGTTCTGCACTGAATTTCATTCTCAACTAGATACCATTTTATTGTGTTACTTATCAGTGTTTTCATGTGGCCTAACTATTATTTTATATATAAAGAAAGTGCAGGTGGCCTCAGATATGAAGATTGTTTAACAGAACCAAAAAGATCTTATAACCCCCACCAAGTTATTGGCAGTGTGCTCAACTTCTTATATATATATACCCTTTGGCGTCCTCTTACTCTCAGGCATTGTTTGTGTTTCCATTCTAGATATTATGCAGCATTGTCTTGTTCATCCAAAAAGTACTTCAATTCTCGGGGAAATTTAAAAGTACTGGTTGATCAAGATTTCTCTAATGGTATAATTTGTCACTTTCATGTCATAAATTATAAGAAGGAAACAGAGAACATTTTGGCTGCATGAAACAAAAAATTTTATTTTGGAAGTGTGCAGCATTATTCCAAACTTTGATTCGTCCATGTCTGAATAATGAGGAAATAGAAATACTTGGAATGGCACAATGGCTTGCAAGATGTTCTATCCCTAGTTTAATTAATAATAAACTTTTAAGTAGTTTTCCTTCTATAATAGTCTGCAATCATCTGGATCATGTGAAAGGGTGAGGCTGTCTCTTTTCCTCGCAGATGTCCCATGGACTTAGAGATCACTCTTAAGTTTCTCCAGTTTACATGAAAAAGAATTACCCATTAACAAGATAAAAATATACTCTTTTTAAGTTTTCTTGATTCACACAAGAAAAGGTTTCCAGTTTCACACACGACAAGATTCTAATAAATGCAAATTTTATAAAATTCTCCAGATACATAATTGGGTCAAATGTAAATATGTAATCATCTTGAAGTAATCGAAGTCTGATTTTTATTTCATTTTTTCATAATATTTGTCGACTGACCAATGAGTAAATTGGAAGTTTCCCTCCAACAAGAAATACCTACCAACTAGGCAACTACCATCCGGTCTAATATAACATAAAATGTTCTTCCCATTTTACCCTTCTCCATTCTTCTAAATTACATCTCTCCCTCCTCTGTTCTTCCCAAAGTCAACTCTCCCCTGTCCTCTCTCTCAGAGCTCTGCATCAATGGCATCATTCTTCCCTCAGATCTCTCTCTACCTACTACTTCTAACCTTCTTCTCAAAAACCCATTTCAGTCTATCCCTCAGAGATCTCAAATTCGATCACCACCGTCCATCCACCACATCCCAATCGTTCACAGACGTCCATGACCTCCTCCCCAAGTACGGCCTTCCAAAGGGTCTGTTACCAGACAACGTAAGGTCCTACACTCTCTCTGAAGATGGGAGCTTTGAGATCTACCTTGAAAGACCGTGTTACGTGCATTTTGATCAGTTGGTGTACTATGACAAGAAGATTAAAGGCAAACTGAGTTACGGTTCAGTATCTGATGTGTCTGGGATTCAAGCCAAGAAGCTCTTCATATGGGTCACTGTGACTGGGATTCAGGCTGATAAAGGATCTGATATGGTTGAGTTTTACGTTGGGGCTTTGTCTGAGAAACTGCCTGCTAAACAGTTTGAGGATATTCCCGTATGTAAGAGCAAGGCTTGCCAAGAAGCTCATGTTGAGTCGATGTGAGGTAATTTTCTTTTTAAAAAAATTGTCTTTATTGTTACCGTATGAATTAAATCATAAAGACTAGATTTTTTGTTCCTGGGTCTTGTTTCTTTTTACTTGTTCTTCAAGTTGAGCCCTCTTTTATCCTGTGGATTTTCATTTTTTTAAGATTATTTTTACTTACTGGTTGGTTCCTTAATTAAATAAGGAATTTTATTAGTTTTGGTTTTCTAGGTACTCAAAGTACCATACTTGGAGTGGACTTGAGTGATTACTACACTCGCCATTCCTTTAGGCCGGCATTCATGACAATCATCGTATCAAACCAAAGGAAAAGGAAGATAATGTATATGTTTGTTGATTTATTGGTTAGGATAACTAGACCAACAATTGAAGGATCGAATGCCTTCTTGTATTCAGTTTGATATGAGATATATAATGATAATAGGCAACGAAGTTTTTTATTTTTTATCTAAGGCTTGCTTGATTGATTTGAACATGGAAAATTAATCACAATCTTAAATATGAAGTACTAATAATCAAGCTCCAGAAAGATCAAGGCTTTCACAAGGAGACAATCTGCCAAAACCATGTAGGTGTGGTACTCCTGCATTTCTACCCAGAATTTCCAAAGTGTAATTTCACGTTCCTTACTTCCATAAGGTTACAGTGACTTCATGCATCTGTGTCTGTTTGTGTGTGTGGAGGAGGCCCTATGTAGTTACTTGAGCTCTGAATTTCCACTTGTGCTCCAATCCTCTGTCTCACTCCCATCTATGTACGCACTTGATCTTCTTAGGACCACTGCTTCTGTGTAGTGCTCACATATGGGCGGTTCAGGTCAGGTCAAAAGTTATCAGCCCACATCTTGGGCCTTTTCTGGTACAAGGAGTTTAGGCTTTAAATGAAAAGTAGTTCATCAGCTGGCTCATTTCTGAAGTGTCGTGTTGCCCCTCGTACTAATGTTGCCCTGAATGTGATCATCACCGTAGAGAGTGTTTCAATGTCATTCACCTGTTTTAAAAAGATATGGTGGAGCTATACTGTGGAAATCTTGGTATCCTTTCAAGTTTGCTCCAGGGAACATACGAAAACATTTTTAAGAAGATAGATGTTGGAAATATAATTTTGCCATTCATGCTGTACAATAAATATGCAGCAGAGAATTCTGGGCTACTAATTTTTAGCAGCATGTTTAAATTATAAATTGACATATTTCTAAGATGAAATGAAACCAAAACTTGCATTGTTGAAGCTCTAAACCTTCATGTTGTGTACAGGATTTTTGTTTAATTGTGCAGCTTCCTAGCTTTGTGTTTTCTGTTTGAAAGAAAATTCTCTAACCCCAACTTTACAGTGACAATTGTAAGAGGGAGGATCTGTTGCCATGTGAAAGTTAAAGTGCCGCTTTTGCTCCTTAATCATCTTCATATTTGTGTGGAGACCTAAATAGGCTTAAATGAAAGTACTTCATTAAAGGCCCTACTGCATTGTGGACTTGCTTCAGTAAAGTTGTTCCATTGACCTTAGCTAAGCCTTACTTGCTAAAGTTTAGGATCTTTGGAGGACTAATGAAGCTGACTTGATACTGTTGCAGGTAGGAAAAGAGTAATGGAGTAATGGATTCACTGTATGGAAGAAGGCCATAGGTTCAGCAGATTTTTCTATCTCTAGCAGTCATCTGATGCTTGGTTCTTTCAAGTTGCATCCGTAGAAGTGGCCAATAGAAGCAAATAAATGTGCATATGAATTCCTTGTTCGTTGACCCCAAAAAAATGGTGTTATCTCTGTGTCACAAGTTCACAACTCACGACTACAGGCACATCTAAACCTTATGAGTAAATATATAAATGTAAAGTTTGTATTGATTGTTATCATTTATTAAAGCAAAAACCTATTTCTACCTTGCCATTTGTGTGTTAAGAGAAAGACCTTACTATCACTTGATTCCAGGCAACCAAGCCTTTGCTTGTCCTGCTGAAAAAATTGCAAATATGGTTATGAGAAGCTTCTCTATGTATTATATAGGTTTGTGGCTTGTGGTCTATGCTGTATAGATTAAAGAAGACAGAATGTTTCAAATGTTGGGGTTGTTCCACTTGGCAAGAGAGGTGACCCGGTGGTAGCTCTCCTTGACTTTTTAAGTGATCGATTTTCTGTAGAATTCTTCTCTTTTAGGATATAGAAAAAAAAAAACCAGAATTTGCACATCAAAACTACTGAGGGATGTTAAAAAAGAAAAGTACTGCAGACCAAATGTTTAAGCTTTTGTTGGTTTCATTTAAGTAAAAATAGAGAATAGTCCCAGGGCCACCAAAACAAAAACATAGAGAATAGTCTAAATAGGCAACGATTCAACGAAGAAAGATAGAAAGAGAATAAACATAAAACTGGTCATGCGCACAGTTATCATCACATAAAACTTATCTTGTACATTATTTAGGAATTTGAAATAAACATATCTCCATGTCCTCTTAAGTATTAAAAAGACTACAAACACTCCAAATCCCGTATTCTCTACATCTTGGCTGTTCTTAACATCTGAATCAATGTCATTAGTTGATCGGCACTCATCTAAACCTTATGGGTTCTCCTCAAATGCAGAGGCATTGAAGCTTTGGAGCCAAGTGCTTGTTGGAAACTTGGAATTGGTCCTTCCAGATTATTGTTTGAGACATTAATTGCTTTCAAGAAATTAAGGCTTGCCAATGACGAAGGGTTTGGTTTGAAAAAAAGAAAAGAAAAAGATTTAGTTTTAAATTCACAATATAATAATATATAGGTCAAGTCAGAATGACCTCAAATCTAAATAAATTGTGTAAAAATACTCATTCATGGAAAGTCAATGATGGCTATATTTGAAACTAATAAAATTATTACCGTATAACGCGTACGCTCTCAAATAGTGTGTACACTAATTAACAATGGCATGCATGCATTATGACTAAGTCCTCCAATTTGCATAATTATTAGTTAATAATAAGGTCTCCATCATCTATCTTTATCCACGAGGGAATCTAAATATTTTACTGAAACACAAAGCAATTGTTGAAGGTACATGACAAAAAAATGGCTTAAAAGGGACTAAATAATTTTTTCCACCAAGTTGGCAATAGATTAATCGTGATTCTATTAGGCACTCTTTGGCCTCACGAGCATAAAATTGCTTTTCACTATTCGATAAGCATAACTTGTAACTCTTTTAGCTTCTTTGCTTCAACCCCATGTTAAACTCATGCTTCTAAGTTAGAGATGTTGTAGCTATAAATACATTATTTTGCTCACTGCAGCTACCACAAAGCCCTCCCTGAGTCCAACATTGAGAAACCCTTTTGGCCGTTGAGTTTTCTGACCAAGCTGCTGTAATGGATGTTCGTCGAGAGGTTGCTGCCGGCGGGAGCCATAGAGTGCAGGAGGAAAAAGAAAATACAAAGAAACAGATGGTAAGCAGGAGGATGAATGTGGCAGAAGAGCAAGGCGACATTAATGAAATGGCTGATGCCTTTATCAAGAAATTCAGGAACCAGCTAAAGATTCAAAGGGAAGAGTCCTTCAAAAGGTTCCAGAAAATGATCGCTCGTGGGGTTTGAAATATGTCTCTTGTAAGAACAAAAATGACTAAAACCGTGTGTATTGGCTCACTGGTTTGTTCATGCAAATTTGAAATTTTGTTGTAGAGCTTGAATCAATAACATGGGGTTGTGCAGATGGATTTGTTCTTTGATGATATTCTAGCAAGATAAACGAATAAGCATTCGATAAGGTGAACCGTAGTCTTCCAACTTTTTTCCATTAAATTTAATAGCCAAAAACTTGCACCTAAACATTTACAAGATGCATATTCATGAATAATTATTTTCTTAATTAAAAGACTACAACCATTTAAAAACAAAAACAAACATTGCCAGAGATGAAATTTCGTATATATAGAATGATCTCTAATCACCCATGTATATTCACAAAGCATCTCTAAGATTACATACTACAACATAAAACCCCATAGAAAAAGACAAAAAGGCCTACACCAATATAACAGGATTTACAAATGTATCTGCTCTCTCTCTCTCTCTCTCTCTCTCTCTCTCTCTTCGTGAATGTAAAGAAATGACCTCACAATTCTATTGCTGAGACCAACAACCTCATAATTCTATTGCCGAAAGGCCAGAAACCAGCATCCTCAGTCCCATACCAGATCTCTTGAAGGAGATGACTGCATTGGGTTTACAGATACACCAACCATGCTTTTCGTCTCAAGTCTTGTCTCGCACAAACCATAAGCAATATGAATGCCAGTTCTTATGCTTGGAGCACTTGACAGTGTACGATGTGACTCTTCAAACCAGTTCGGCCTGCTATGCTTGACCATAAATTTGAGACTATGGTTCTGAAATGACCTTTACCAGCAATATTTTCCCAAAGGTGAGGGTTGCTTTCGACATGTTTATCTGGACTTGAGACATCAACTAAACTGATGCTCATGTTATTACGAATAATGCAAAGCTTCCCATTGAGGGGGACAAGTGCAGCAGCCTCCAAAGCACGCGAGCTGCCCAGATGAAGCTTGCTATCTATAAATTTGTTCCATGAATCTGTCACTCTATCATAAACTCTAAGCTTGCAACCATCACGGCAATCTAGAGCATAAAGCTGCCCATTTAAAGAAATACTAGGATTGCGCCAACCAGCAACCATTCCGTCACTAACGGGGGTCCAGGTGTTAGCTTCGGGAGAATAGGCTTCACTCATCACCTCACGGTGTGACCCCAGTCCTTTTAGAAACCACATTCCATCGTGAACAACCCCAATAAAGGGAACCATAGCAGTGCTCATATCTGAAATAAAGTTCCACCGATTTCTGTTAGGGTCATATATTTCAGCAGAACGAAGAGTCCTTTGAATTCCTTCACACTCCCCACCAGCTACATAAAGGCAATTGTTAATGACACAAGAACCAAAGAAATGGCGTTTCCGAAGCATATCTGGTGCCCTGTGCCATTTATTTGTCCGGGCACTGTAAAAAATAACCCGTCTCATAGATCCCTTCATTGGATCTTTTCCTCCAAATAAGTACAGGTGGCAACCGCTAAGGACAGCACAGCCAAAACCAAGTGCTGCAGAATATTCACCAGGAACAGGTGGAAGTGGCTGCCATAGCTGGTATGTGGGATCAAAAGCATGCCAAGAGATCCTTCCATCACGGTCTCTTTTAATGACATAAACCCACTCTTCTGCCATTCCAAGACTTTTCCTAAGAGAATAAAAGAAGTTTCCAGCTAGAAGGCGATACCATCTTTTGCAAACTAGACGGAGTTTTCTATGTTCAACGCGAGGGACTCTGATTAAACAAGCGATTGCAAGATCGTCAGGTAGGCCAGGCAGGAGGGGTGGCTGGATTCTGGTCCTTTCCCTGCGTGAGCTTTTTCCCTTGTGCGCATTAGGATTGATATCAGGCTGGATACAAAGTTTTGATCCTGGGACAAACTTTCTTGCCCCTGCAACTGTTTTTAAGCCTGCATCTACTTTGCAGTAGCATGATACAGAGTCAACCTGCGAAACTAGTGATGTCAGGATGCATGAGATAACAAGATTTACCAAAAATTAACACCAGTGAGAAGCTAATGGCCATGACACATGCTCCTTATATGTGTTCATGAAAATAGAAATATTTTTGGCAATGATTACTGTCCTATGGTAATATTTCATTGAAATATCATGATTTACACCAACAGAACTAAAACGTAATCAGGTATAGTACTAGTAACCTTCTTAAGCTCTAGATACCCTCATGATTCGCACATTTCATTTTACTTTATCTATGTATTAGGGAAGTAGACTCTGTATGCTCTTTAACATATATTATCCATCAAAAAGAAAAGACAATGAACAAGGTTCAGGACTTGTTAAAGTCAATCCATTCACTTTCTGAAGCCCAAGAATGAAGAAGGCCGCATAAAATTACAAATTAAATGCTCATATAGATGCAGCAGCAAAAACTGAACTTTATAGATAGATAAAAATAATACAATAACTTGCTATTGTGGCCATTCAGACCCCATAATTCTACCCAGGAAATCTAAAACCAAAGACATTCATGAATTTCATTCCAAAGTCTTTGAGCCCATTTTGGAAGTAATATAAACTCGAAAAAATCTTAGGAAACTTTAAGACAAGGAAGATTAAAATGCAAGAAGATGCAGTAGCAATTGAAAGTAAAATTAGCGAATGAGATGATAAATAACATGCCTATTTGAACTTTTTTGGGCCAACAAATTTAGGCTTTGTCAGAGTTTTTTGTTCCATTTACTAGTACAAGAGACGTTGGGTTCACATGGATCTGAACTTAAAGAAGATACCAGAGAACAAGATAGAAACAACATGAACAGCTCTCAAGATTTTTACAAATAAATCATATCCAAATCAGTAATTTGATCCAAAGTATATAACGTTTGCAAGAACATAATTAAAACTCATGTTGAAGGCAGCTAACCATCCAAGCATCCACAGAGCCATGTCGCAGCTGACATTCTTCTATGTTCACCAAAGTGTAAGGATCACTACTTGCTTAAAAATTCATGATAAGAATACAAGCATGATCCCCCTATATCTAACTTTGTTCTTTAAAACAGACACATTAGGAAGAATATACTTTCTAATTAAACAGAGAGAGATGGAGAGAGGGAGAGAGGGAGAGAGGGAGAGAGGGAGGGAGAGAGTGATCTCAAGTTCCAACTTGATCATTCTTGAGAAGCAGCCAATCTGGAAGCTATATTCGCAAAAATCCCAACACACACGAAATCAAACAAATGCTCATCAAATTCCTACTTTCGCAAAAAGTTGTCTCTCCAAATAAATAACTGGGATTTGATACTGAGATAAACATTATCCCATGAAATAAATTACAAGGGAGATGAAATTAAGCATTTCCCCAACCCATATACTCATCAAAAATCCAAAATTATCCCCATAAGGATCGCACATTTAACTGAAGTACGAGCTGGGTACCCCTAAAATCTCATAAAAACAAAATATTCAAAAGGACAATGCACAGCATGAAGGGCCATCTAAACCTCAAAAACACTTTCTCATCAACCAAATTTCCAAAATTTGTCGAGAATTTTGCAAATTTCAGCTAAACTTCATCTGGGTTCTCTAAAATGTCGTGAATTCAAAGAAGCTAAACCTCAAACACACTTGTTCATCAACCACTCGAGAATTTTGCAGATTTCAGCTAAACTTTCATCTGGGTTCTCTAAAATGTCGTGAAATCAAAGAAAACATTGGAAAAACATAAAAAAAAGAAAGTGGATTAGAGATCAGTAAGAAGACTAACCAGTGGAGCTTGAACTCTGAATCCCCTCTGAGCATTGGAAGACTGTTCAGTGTTTGGGTCCATCTGAGAAGCACAAGCTCATAGAAAAGAAGAAGAAAAAAAGCACCTTGAGTCCAAATCAAGGGGTTAAAGGAAGCTTGGAGACTCGGATCGAGAGCCACTTTGAGCTTCAACTTCAACTGCTTGAACGCGATCCAAAAAATAGCAAAAATGAAGAAAGCTTTGTCTTTTGGGGAAGAGGGGGATTTATTTTTCCTTTTTACCTCTGCAAATGCAAACAAATTAAGCACAAAAAGGAGAACTCTACCTCTACAAACTTAGAAGAACAACAATAACAAAACGTGAGGGCACATCTCCCTCTCCCTCTCCCTCTCTCTCTCTCTCTCTTCTCTCTCTGTGACTTATTACAGTCTTTTGCTTCCGCCTCTCTCTCTAGCCCAAGAGTACAGCTGGACCCATGAGCTTCACCAACTTCTGATTTTGTATTCTAATTTCTAAGTGGGTATAGAGGCTATAGGCTGAAAAAATAAAAATAAATATAAGATATAGCGGTGGATTTGATTTAATTTAATGCACTTTTTGGCCAAAAAACAAAAAAAAAAATTTAATGCACTTTAAAATGTGTATTTGTGGGATTTTAATTTCAACTCTCATTAGAAGACAAGAAGCTTTAACATGGTTCATACAGTTCATGGGTCAAAGACTAAAACCCAATTTAAGGTGAGAGAGAGAGGGAGAGAGAGCTTCGTTTTTGGTCATACCAGTTATTAATGAGCTTACCTATCCCATGGTTGACTCTGAGTCATGAAAGGTAAAATCAATAGAAATATCAGCCTTTATTTATACTTAATGTGTTAACTGTACCTCTTATCGAAACGTCTTAAATTTTACGATTAATATATAATATTTATAATTTATAGGATTAATTACATTTTTGGTCCTTGTGTTTTACACGAAAAATAAATTTGGTCCTTGTGATTTCAAAATTCTAATTTTGATCCTTGGGTTTTCGTTCATTAACAATTTTGGTCCTTCAGTGGTATTTTGCAAATTACATGTATGTATCTATATATATAAAGCCAGAAGAAGAGTAAAATGGTTAAATTTATGAATTTCAAAAATACCCCACTTAAAAAATAGGTATTCATAATATTATTTATTAATAAAAGACAAAATGTAAAATAGAATAATTAAAATAAAAAAAATAAAAAAATAGTATTACACCCTTATTTTTAGCAACTCACTTCCACATAACTATTATTTTAAGACAAATAAATTATTAAAATTTTTAATTAAATATTTAGATAACGCGCAACACTCGTGGCAAGAGACTAGTATATATAATGGGAGAATGAAAAGGAAGGTTAAACATTCAAAAATCCAACATTACCTACGCAACACTCGTGGCAAGAGACTAGTATATATAATAGGAGAATGAAAAGGAAGGTTAAACATTCAAAAATCCAACATTACCTTTTCTTAATTAAAAGATTAAAATCAAACAACTTAATATTTTGAGAGTAAAATAATAAAATAGAATAATTAGAATTGAAAAATAAAATCAAATAAAAAATCACACCTCTCCTTATTTTTAGCAA